>VZRO01001750.1:581598-673289 GCA_013397915.1 Daphoenositta chrysoptera | reverse complement strand
GGGGCCACCGAGCCGGCCGAGCCGGCCGCTGGGAAGCTGCAGAGGGGCACGGAGCATGTCTGGGAACGCTTCCAGACGGGGGTGAAAACTCCTCTCTGGCACAGGCTGAAGCAGCGGCGTGGTGACAAGTGTCCCCATCGAGGGGAGTGCCGGTAGCAAGAGTGAGTGGGGGCGTGTTTGTGTGTGTTATAAAGGTACTCGTGCAGTGCTTGGCAATTTGAGGATCTCTGGCATGTTTTAGGCCATGGAATTGATTTAAAACGTTTTAAACTTGCCCTGCCATTATTTCGACCTGGAAAGCAAAAGAACATACTTAGGATGCCTAGCAGGGTATGGCAGGGGCTGCCTGTTGTACCATCCTGTGTTGGACTGCATCCTTGCTGCTGGAGAGCAGGCTCTCCTGGAACCAGAATAAATCCATGGGAACCAGGAGCCACGGGAAGAAGTTGGAGAAATAACGTGACAGAAGGACGCGAGCAGTTTGTCTGCCCCTTTCAGTGGAACCTTTCACCAAGGGAGGATAGGAGCCTCCAGAAGAACATGCTTCCAGATGCAGGCCTGGCCTGCAGAAGGTGAGTGACCCCAAGCTTTTCTGAATGGTTGTTAACAATTTCAGAGTTATTAGGAAGCAGGATTTGCTGCTCATTTTGTGTTTAATCAAAGATTTGGAAAATTATTTTGCACTAAACTGATAAAAGCTGTCTGTGACAGGAGTATTATGACTAAAAAAGGAAAAAATGCACAGCAATAGAAAAGGTACTCTAACCCCCAGTTCCTTCCCCTTTTTTATTTTACAGGTGCATTATAGATGAAGTGCTGGCAGTCTGGCAGGAAACAAATGAAAAGTTTTCTGGGATGCTTCCTTCAGGGCTGGAGAAGCTGCTGTAACCTGAAGGTATCTGGAACCAGCTCAAATAGCATTAATGTGAACAGTTTCTGCAAGATATTGCCTCTTACCATCAGTCTGAGCCTAAATTTAGCAGCATTTGGTTATTGAACTAGAAACTTGCAAGAGCGTTTTAAAAAGCACCTAAATTCTGTTGTTCAAAGTAATGAAAGAACATTAATTTCCACAATAATCTACTTCATTTAGGCTCACAATGTTTGGGAAGATCTCAGAGGATCTTAAAACTTTCTTTATACTCCCGCTGGAATGATAGAAATGCTGCCAGGCTCAACAGTTCTGGTTGCCACACACGAGGATGTGCAGGCAGGTGAACACTGCCACGTGTTGGCAAGTGGCCTTAAATTGATGAGAAAAGGGCAGGTCTCTGATTGAAATGAATGACGTAGCCCTGGCCAGATTTCTTAAAATCTCATTGCCCTTGTCCAGATCAGGATATGTACTAAAGATTTACATGAATTAGTATGCAATCTGTGAACATGTTTTCCAAAATACAAATAAGGTTTACTAGTATGTCTTTTTTTTTTTCTTCAACTATGAGTTAGGTACATGGGAGCATGCCTCGCATAAGATGGAAAAAGCAGGCTTGTGTGAAGCCTCAAGATAAAAAAGGACCTAAAATCTTTCTATTTTCAAACAACATATTAAATACTAAAAGGAAAATAATAGGAAAAGAAAAAATAATAGGGATGCACTTCTCTATATTATAACTCATAAAGCTACCTTTATTGTAGGAATCCCTGTTTTCAGTTTTCAATAATATACATAGGATTTCTTTTTTCCTTTGTATAAACAAACTGTTTTCCTGAAGCAACGCATGGAAACTTCAAGATTAGAAAAGATCAGATTTTGCCTATGGATTTTATTTCCCTAGAATGACTTAAAGCAGTGGCTCCTGCTAAAAATTAAGTGTGAACTTTTACAGATTGACATAAGAGGCAGCTGTTCACAGCAAAATCAGAGTACATGGGAAGAGGCATCAAAAAATGGAAATTGATGGAATGACTGAAAACATGGTTGTTTTAAGAGAGAAGTGAATCTTTGCTTTTTTTCTCTTTTTTTTTTTAGGTCAACAGTGATGGAAGACATTCATCCCTACCCTTTAAATATGGCTTAAATCAGGAAGAATTAGTTTCTTTTCTTTGTACTTAATTTTTGTAGGGTACTCTGACTTAGTGAGTTTCTGTGAAGCTTGAAGGGTGGGCGTCATGACAGGATGGGGTGATAGTGATTTCGTTGTGGTTCTAAAAGCCTAATTTAATATAACAGAGCATAGGTCTCACGTCTTCACCAGAGTCCAGAACGGGTAGGGATCTAGAACTGAATCCTTTCCTGTAATCATAATCTTTTATTTATTTCTGCCAAAAATACTTGGATTTAGAGTATTGCATCATATAAGTATTGAAAGAAATGCCTCCACTACTACTGCTCTTGCATTCCTCAATTACAGTGATTAAAACATACAGGTTTTATCTCAGTTACTTTATATATAGATAGAGCTCTTTGCCACTTTTTGCTATGTTGAAGTATCATGGATAGACTGACAAAAACAAGCACTTCTTCAATTTCAATAGTAATACCATATATGAAATTTGTGAGAATGATGAGTATGTAAGCTGTCAAAGAACAATTTTAAATAGTCTAGTATTCAGACCTCATTAATACATTTTCATGTTTACAACAAAATGATTGAAGTTTTATGGGTTGGATGGCTGATGATGCATTAACAGACAGGGAAGAACAAAAACTATTGCACAGCTGATATTGTAAGTCTTAATTTTAGTAGCCAAAAAAAAATTGGCTTTCATTTTCATACTTCACCAAACATTTCTAATGTTAGTCTTTGTTTTAGAATTACGGCTTAGAGAAAACTGAATCTACCTACATAGAAAACCAAAATGAAAATTGTTGCTTTTTAATGAACCGCATCATTTACTTCAAAGTGTGTGTTTTTACCTCAGTGCTGATCCAGCTGAGGTATAAACTGCTAAATCCCCCAGCTACAGCGTGTCAGCTCTTCAGTTACACAGCAGCAAGGTGCACCCTTCCCTTGGAAGGCTGCCTCTCATGTAGACAAGGATCATGACAGTATTTAGGCTGCCAGTACAGAAAAATCTTGCAGCTGGGCTACAGTGGATTTCTGTGTTTTCATTGCCAGGGAAAACACAAATTATTTTACTCCCCCCATCTTCTGTGCTGTGCAAAAGCCTGCCACATGACGGTAATTAGTAAGTACTTGGTGATGAGGGAAACACAGATCTCCAAGCGATACAGGGCTTGTTAACTAGACATGTCTAATTACTGTCTTTGTATGCACAGTCGGCCAAGGAATTCAGTCAAGTACATTACATCAGAAATGACAGGAATTAAAACTTCCTGTGGCGTCTTGCACTTTGAGAGGCTGGAAAAATGTTATAGGGCGAGAGGTACAAGCAGTGCTGTGAGAGCAGAAATTACCAGTGGTGCTGATTGCAGTGACTCCTCCAAGGATTTCCAGCCTTCCAGCTGCTGTTTGATTTTGATGGTCTTGCTAAGTGTCATTTGGTGGATACTACTTGATCAGTCCCAGTAGTTAGCAAACACACTTGTAGAACTTCCGTGAAAGGACTAGGGGACTCAAACAGCAAAGCAAATCAACTTCTATTAGCATACTGATAATCAAACACTTCTGTAAATGAAAATATGGAGCTTCTAGGTGTAAGCATTGGTGATTCTGCTTGATTTCTCTTTTGTTTTTAAGGCAATTAAATAAGACTAAGCATGGAGAGGATGTGAGTAGGTAAGACTAAGTCCTAAAGGAAACTTCTTCATTTCTTAGAATACTTGAGAATCAGATTAAATCACTTTACAATGTCTTTCTAGGAAGATAACTTTTATTATCTTGAGAAGGGAAAAATAAAGAAGTGCTTACTGCTTTCTTTTCTTCTTACTCAGGACTATATAGAGAGATTTAGCATATACAAGTCCCATATTTGTGCTAACAAATAGCAACAAATATTTTTCAAGAAGATGTGATTAGGTAGTTTAATGTAGTTTCAGCACAACATTAATGACTGTTGTATATAATTAAAACTACATGCATGTTTGATGAATGTGCATGTTCAATTTACGCAGTCAGAATGAACAGCCATGCTTCTCTCTGCATCTCTGGCTGCAACTGTTCTGCTTTCCAGCTCTAAAGTCAGTGAGATTAGCAGGAGGTACCATCTTTTCCATCCCCTGATGAAGAGCAGCATATGCTCTCAGTACTTTCATTGACAAGCAGCATGTGTTGCTGCTTATGTGGGGTCAGGAAACACCCCAGGGTAAGAATGAAAATAGGGGGCAGAGAAGCAGGTGAGAGACAGGTGACTGATCCCTGAAACACACAGTCCTTGGCACAATGCTGTGGTGTATGCACTGGTATCCTGGCCAGCCTCTGCCAGCTTTCATCTTAATGCTGTGCAAAGGTGACATTCCAGGTGCATTTAGGAAGGCTCAGGCACCTCCTAGGTGCAAGGGCAAGATGTGCCTTAGGAAGTTCAGAATAAACAGACAGGCACGGGTTGGACTTAGGCTGCTGAACTCATAATGGTCTAAGCCAAACCTCTAATTTGGTGTGCAACAGACCAGCTGATTGTGCTATCTTGTGTAGTAGAAGGATGGTAGTTACCAGGCAAGATAAAGACCTCTATGTTTTCAAAAGAAAAAACATCAGTTTGCCAAGCAAAATTGTGTACTGATGTTAATCTGTGTCTGCATACCTTCATTTCACACAGGCAAGCACAATGAAAGCTTAATGATGATAACCTGTGGAGCAGCTTTTGAAAAAAGGCAGAGTTCTATGTAAAAAATGCATGTGCTTCAGCTGAATAAAGAACTTTTGTATCACTGTGTGAATCTGACAGTCCTCTCCACAATGATAATGATGTAAACTTCACTGTAATGAATTGATACCAGTGTTCTAGATATTACTATTTTACTGGAGCAAAGAGATGGGTATTCCGTTGGTTTTTTTGTTTGGTTTTTTTTTTACACTGGCCTCAGTAGGATTTGTGGCAGAGGCTAAAGGAAATGCTGCTGTCAACCTGCTTCATGAATGCCACTGGAGAGAAGTTTCAAAATTTCCCTAGTGACTCATAGATGTCTTATGGCTGGAGATTACTGTGGGGATGTCAGAGTGATTTCATTTCTTCTTTGGAAAGTACCACCTGCATCTGTGGTCCATCAGCCCTCAAAGGTCTTCCCCTTGCCCTTCTGTCTCTGAAGTAAATGTACAGATGTGAATTGCTTTTTCTCGTGTGATGTTCCTTGGATATTATTTTAATGTTGTGTGATCATGTTGTTTTTTGGGTTTTTTTACCTTTTCACCTTTTTCTGCCTCTTTTTCCCCATAAGTAATTTTGAAGTGTGTGCTTCCTTGTCATAACTGCACATTTGTAAGCTCCAAAGATATCTTTGTAGTCATTGTACTTAATTTCAAATTCAGATATTGCTTTAAACTTGGAAACTGTAGAGACATTTAAAAAAACCAACCTTGAACAACAAACCCTTAAGATTTTCAGGACAAAAGTTCTTCTTTTCTCTTTAGCTTCTACTGCTATCACATGCTTTACAAGAGGACTTGACCTTAGAAAGGGGACAGAAGATGTCCTTTGCCCAGCAAACTGTCCTCTGTGGCAATTTTATGTCTTTGGGGATGGAGTTTATGCCTCTCTTTCGAGTATCTGTGGAGCTGCCATACACAGGTAAGTCAGATGATTGCTAATTCATGTGCTAAGCAAGTTTATATAGTCTTTGCCACACTTACAAATCTTAGCCTTTTTGAAGCAGTGGTAGTAAAAATCTCTCTGGACTTTTGTGTCCTATTAAGTCAATAGGAATGTCATTGGGAGAAGAGAAAACAAGGGAAAAAAAAAGAATGTCTGTGCAGCCCGCAAGTTATCTGAGTTGTGTTTGAGTGCTCCTGAAAACCACTTTAACTTTCTCTGAAACGGCCCAGCATCATCCACAGATGAACTTTCACTGTAAAATCACTTGTGTCACTAGTAGATATGGAAGGATACAGTATAAATAGTAACTAACTGAAGAATAAAATAAGATTCTCTTTCTGACTTTCTTAAAAGCTTGAGTCAAACAAACTGTTTAAAAGGAATGGAGGAGTGGCTTCCATTTTTTTAACATCAAGTAACAGAAGAAAGCACTTTCAGAATATATTGATGTGATGCTGCAGCTATCAGAGTATTTTTATGTTAAAAAACCCAAAACTATAAACTTAAAATTTTACAGAATATAAATGGCTAGAAGATATATGAGGAAAATAAAACTTTATTGAGTTAGTATTCATTGTTTGACACTTTAAATGCCATAAAAAACATGCTAAGCATTTAAAATAATATTTATGGGACTGTCATTACTACCTAGAATCCTATTTAAAGTGTCAATTAAAATTCTATAACTTTTAACAAGACTTCCAGAATTTGGGCTATTTGTATAGTATTTAAACTCCTAAGTAAACTAAAATGAACTTAAAAAAAAAAAATGACGTATGGAGGGGTTTTCAATAGAAACTCTGGAATTTCTCAAATGCTGTTAAAGAATCTAAGGGCTAAGGTACAATAGGAGTTAGAAGGAGCTTGGGAGGTATTATGGGAGTCTGTTTCTATTTGTTTTTAAAGCTGAAGAGTTTGTCTCATATTTATATGTTTCCATGTGTATTTTATTGTTAGACAGGCTTCCTTCTGATGCTTCTGTAAAAAGAATTAAAGTCGCGATTTAGTGTGTTTTAAGTGTCTTTGTAAGTGTTAAAAAGAAAATTACACTTTGGTTCTTCACTCTTCCTAGTTAATGTATATAAAAACATTGTGAAAGAATGTCTAGATCAAATTCAGGTAGTGACTTTGGATTTGTATTTTTAATTGTTTTTCTTTTTTGAACTGAGGAATACTGAGATTTCTTTCCATTGTCATTTTTTTTCTGAGGCAATGTTTGTATTTAGTGATGTAGCCATTTATTTTAACATTCAATTTATTCTAACATTCCATATCTTGCCAAAAATGTTTTTAAAGAGAAAAAAATCTCTTGCTGCCAAGACTTTTTTCTGAAGAGATTAAAGACCTGAACATTTTGAAAGGACACATAAATTCCTACCCAGTTCAACTAGGCAGCGTTCTTGACCCTCCTGTGCCAGGGCTGTCTGGGACTGGCTGTTAGGAAAGCCCCACCACAAAAGCTGCTGGGACTCAGTTCTGTCACCGCTGGGAAATAATTCTACAAAAGGAAGATGCATATTTCTTTCCATGATTTTCATAGTCTTCCCCTAGATAATAAAGCACAAGCTTTATGTTATTATATATCATTTAGTTCTTCACTGAAGTCTGTACCTTGTAAGCTCTGTGCACTGTTGTCCTCCAGCCCAGAAGCATGACACTATAGAAAAATCCATACTTTTCCATAGTAAGAATCAATATAAATTGTACTACTTGTGAAATATGCAGCCCTTTTTGTAAAACCTGCATCTAACAATCTCTCTCCACAGATACTGTGAGAATAATGAGGGCTCTAATAGCAATAAAGGGATTAAAATATACTCACCTTTCTAATCTGTGTCTTCCAGAATGGATGTCAATTAATCTTGTTCAAGTCTTCTGAGTATAGTAGACTGTTTTGAAAAAGCAGACTAAAGGTGAAAAATCATCTGTTTAGGACAGTTTTGAACACTGCCTTTAAGCTGGGGGCTATTAGTTCTGTTGGCCTCTCATACTCAGAACAGAATTTGCTACATGAGAACATTTTGGTGGCTTTACTGAAACTGTTAAGAGCTGTAAATAGTCCTGGCAAAAAAGGATTCATGTATGGAGGAGAGGCAATAGCTGTTTAGTTCTCAGCTAATTGCAGGCCAGGCTGCAAAATCCAACCAAAACATAGAAAACACTTGCTCCTTCTTGCCCTGTGTTGCAATATCTGAACTCCAAATCGGCGTGAAAGGAACTTCAGGAAGATATTCCCAGTAGGTGATCGAAATTTGCCATTATTGTGACATAAGTAGGTTTTTGCTTTGAAAATTTTGTACATTTTTTCCAAATAACCCAATTAGCCACTAGTTTCAAACCAGGTGTACCCTCCATTTCACTGCCTGGTGAGTGCAGGTAGCTCTGCAGCCTTGGCACTGTTGGGTACTGGCCCTGTGTCACTGACCATGGCTGCTGTTATCTTACAGAAAGGACAGACAGACACCTACCCAGCATTTCAGGAAACAGCAGTCGTGGGAGGCAGGGCTTTAGTTTTTTAAACTGAAAATGGTTGTGTGAGCATGGGTCTTTCCCCCTTCCACATACACTTCAGTTTGTATCCTGGGTCTGTATTGAGGCTGGATTCCTTAATTTTGTATAAATCAAGTAATGCTTAGTCCTATGAGTAGTTCCACTACTGTGAGGCAGTAATGCAAAAGATACTATTTAATACATGAAAAATAATTTAGCAAAATTCAGCTACAAATAATTCTGTGTACTACAGACGAATAAGCTTTCTGCCTGTTTTAGCTTGTTATATTTGGCTTTTTCTCTCATTTTATGTGTAATTATTCTCAGGAAACAAAATATTTATTTAATAACATTCTTTTTCTGGGCAGGAGAATAAAAGGTTTATTTGTTGAGGGAAGAATGGAGAACCTCCTACCAGGCTGACACTACGTAGGCATGAAGAACTGAGTTAAATCTACCACTGAGTGATTAATTGGATTAATAATCAGAAGGTCAAATGAAGGATTAGGTTCTCAGCTTGTGCAGTTCTGTTCTAGTGCCAATTCCACTAAATGGAGACCTAGCCCAATGTGGTAGTATTTAGATATTAAATAGGCATGTAAAGTTTATAACCTTCCTAACTAGTCAGAGGGTGAAACCATTCCTCGTTAGGCACTGGGGTCCCAGAACTCAAGTCTAACAAAAGTGTATCATGGTATTTATTACCAAGCTGGCCACAAAGTGCCCATAAACACAAAGGCCACCTGAGCTGCCCTAGTGTTTGCTAGAAGATTATTGACAAAAAAGGTTGTCTGGCCAAAGGGATTTCTGAGCAGCTGTAGATCCCTAAGAAATTTTGGTATTGTGCCTGCTTCTGCTGCTGAACTTCTTTCCTGCCAAAAGCAGTAGGGGTGCGGAGAAGACAGAAAGAAAGAAAGAACACAGCTTAGGGGTCCAGAGGATACTGGCATGAAATCCTGAGCAGCTCTGCATCGGTCACTGATGGCAATCAGGCAGCAGCAGGAGACCACTTTGGAGATAAGGATACTTCTTGGAGTGATGGAGAAAGGCTGATTATTTGGAAGGAGTTTGCAGATGGTGATAGTAGGAAAGAAAGATGGGAATTCAGGTAATTCAGCTGTCTTGTCTAAAGTCTCTGAGTGTAAACTGACTGCAGTTACATCTATGAGGCTCATCTCCCATGGCCAGAAGACTCACTTTGTGGTCTAGGCATCAGTTTTGATGTGCAGACTCCTTGAAAAATTCATTCAGAATTCAGCAACATCCTGTATCTCTTTCTCCAAGAGTGCAAATATACAGTTCTTGCACACTGAGGAAGTGCATGGGGATCTTAAAAAGCTTCCATTTAATCTTGTGCTTTATCTCAATTCAGTTCAGATTTTTAAGTATGTTTTAGCTGAAATTCCTGTATTTTATAAGACCTTTCTGCTACCCTTGGCTGGTATCCTTTCTTTCATCAGCTGTTGTGCAGTGATGTACAAGGTTTACTGCTTTGTGTTATCTGCTTTTCTGCTTGTGTCCATTTTTGAGTGAAAAGTACCATTTAGGTATAAATTTCAGGTTGTTACTAACAAGCTAGGCAAGAGAATGGACTGACAGCTATTACATAAAGTCCCTGTCAAGGAGCACTGGCAGTAGCATGTAGCATAATGAGTAGGGAAATGAAAGCTGTTCCTGGAAAATCCGCTCGGTTCCGGTTTAATCAAAACAGCCATGGCATGAAAACCAGGCACACAGGAGCAAAGCACAGCAGCAAAAACCAGAGCAGATTGCAGTGACATAAGTCATTCTGAGGAATGCACAGGCACTTCTTCACTCTTTAAAAACCATTGCAGACCCACACAGGATCAATCTTGCTCTAAAAGTAAATCGTAAATGATTGCAGAAAGGAATTTGTTGATCTGGTTCAGAATACAAAGGTAGACTGGCAATATATGGTTTGTCCCACATCAGCATATATAAACATGCTCTCTGAGTAGACTTGCTTGAAGAAACATCCCAGGTAAAACTGGTGAGATTGTAAAAGATGGCCTTGAACTCTTACCTACAGAATAAAATGGCAAGAAAGAAGGAATAACTTTCATTAGGCTACAGGTCATGTTACATTCACATCTAATATCAGCCCCCACTTGCATTAAAAATAGCAGAGCTGTTGTATGGGAAGAGTGTATCTTCAGAAGGCAGTATGGACCTTTGACTTGTGTTCAAATACTGAATCAAATGTTTTCAACAAATAGATAAATAAGGTAAATAAGTCTACTCTAGCTTCTCTGTAAAGCTTCCAAATTCAGTGGAGACTAGGTAGATTATTATTTTTCCTCTAGAATTATTAATTAAATTTAATTAATTATTGTTGCAATTAAAATGTAAAGACCAACAGACAAAATGGAACTATATAGACAACACTGATCACAGTGTGCCTAAAATAAGCTGAAATAATTTTTTCAGGGAATACTTCTTAGGCTGAGCTTTTAATCTGAATGTTTTCTTGAGCTCAGTTCAACCAGCCCTCAAAGTTGTGAGTCCACAACCAAGAAAGTGGGAGAGATACTGAGCTCTTCTTAGGAGATAACTTGGGCATGGATCAGGTTTGCTGATGTAAGCCCAAAGTAGCTTCACTAAAATTGCAAATACAAACTTAAAATAGAAACTGTTCCAATTAAACACATTCTATTTGACACATTTCCTTACCCGTTAAGACTGAGACATTAGTGAAGGCTTGAATGCCTAAGACAACCAGGTACTGGAGAAGGAATTTATATTCTAAGTAGACTGAAATATTCTAAGTACATTTTTGTGTCATTTTTCTCAAAGACAATTTTGACTTACTGGATTTTCCTGTCATTTAAAGCTAACCAATTAATGGCTCTGGTCTGACTTTTCTCTCATTGTCTTTTTAAAGAACTATAAAGTGCTGCTTGTATTTGCCAACTTTATAATCTGATTTTAAACTCATTCAGGGTAACCTTACTAAAGCTCCTTTGTTTATATACTCCATAAAGTATTCCTACATGAGAATATATCTGTTACCATAATTTTCCAAGCTACAAGAATTAAATATATACAATCACAGTTCAGTTTAGAAATGCAAGCAACATCCATGAAGAATGAATGTCTTTTAACAGCAATCCACATAGAATTTTATGTGGAAGTTGCCTTTGCCACAGATATCCAGATCTCGTATTATCAGAAACATGTGCAAAGTTTTCTAAACCCTGGTCTTGATTATTCTACTTCCACAGTGTTTTAAATCTGATTAGGCCAGGACATCTTTTCACGCAGGAAGCCAAACAGAATCAAAAAGTAAACACAAAGGCACACATTGCTGTGTTTAAATAGTCTTGGATGATTGCTTGTCTCCCACAGAACTGTACCTGCCTGTGTACTACAAAGCATCTGGCTTTTGCTCCCTCTTAGTGAAGTACAGCTTTGACTTTTGGCCTCTAAAAATAATAACTGTTCTTTCAGTAGCACATAAAGAGAGATCTGAGAGTTCTGATGTTTCTTGTGTCACTTAGGAATTGACACAGCCTGAAGCATCATTGTTCTGCATTAGTCTAAACACTGCCAGAACTTTAGGCTTTCCTGTCTTTTTTTTTTTTTTTTAAATAAATCTGTGTGATGCTCTGTGGAATAGTTTCTTCTAAAGTCTTATCAGCAACTTACAGATTGTTCTAGCCTGAACACAACTGCCTGCCTATATTGCATGTTTTTGAGAAGGCTCATGACAAAAATTCTAGTGATGGTACTGCATTTCCTTGTGACTAAAATGTCTGATTTATACCAACTCTTTTTGAATCTTAGGGGGGTGATTACCAATGCAGGAGGAGCTGTAAGGGTGCAGACTCTCCCAGGACAGGACAACTACCCTGCTGTAAATGCCAATGGGATCCAGTCTCAGGTGCTCTCCAGATGGGCTTCATCTTTCTCAGTGACTGGTAGGTGGATCACACTTAGTTTTGCAAACTGTATTGCAAGCACTGACAGAGCTATAGGACACTTCCTCAGTGCTTCTGTATGCATAAAGGGATTGTTATCTGATGTGTAGCAACAGAAGTTTTCACTTCTAATTCATTATTTTAACTTCATTTTTCCTCAATTATCTTAAGAAAAACTATTCTAGCTAGAGTAGCTAGTCCGTAACAGAAGCTGATACATAAAAATGGATCAGTTATTTAGAATATAACGACATGATAGCAGGCAGTTGACAGTTCCATGACAGTTTAAGCTGATTGAAGTCAGTGCTTCGATCCTGCCATTGCAGTCCAGTCCTCCTGCCACTTCCTGCCACTTAGTTTTATCCCTTCTCTCCCTCTGCCTGCATTTGTGCAGGCAACAGCACTTTGTCAGGCCCTTCAAATACCTTCCTTCCATGCAGGGAGAACACTGACCCTCCAAAAATAGCAATAACATCAACTTATGTATGATGTGGTCATTAAGCTACAGTGCAATGTAGTGGTTTTGTCCAGAAGTTTTTGTCCCCATCATTGAGGTAGTTGTTAATTATTAGTTGCCTGATTGCAAACCAGTTGTCATGCCTTGCCACTTGGGTGAGGTTAAACCGCCCTCATAAAATCACATGCAAAAGCATACTGGTTGTATACGTTTGTGGTTTCACAAATATTGAAGTATGTGTGTTTGCTGGTATAGAAAGTTTGTGAAGCAGATCTCTCTAATGTGTTCTTACTGTTTACACAGCTAAAATTTAGCCTACTATCTCTAAGATATTGGTATTCTTTGTTTTTTTTTAGTTGCAAGTTGCTAGCTAAGAACTTGGAATTACAGGTGCTTTTGGTGAGGGTGAAGGCGAAATCCAGTTCTCCAGATCAAGTCCTCACTTTATCTGCTAGAAATAATGGCTACTACAGCTCAAAACCTCTCATCAGATAAATATGCTGTAATTACTCATCAGCTGCTGTTGTTTCAAATGCAGAAATTCACTACCTGTAAAACAAGGACTGCGATATTGGAGTACACCAAAGGTTTGTCTAGGCTCATATGCTACTCCCAGAGTAGCTACTGGCAGATGAAAAAATTACTGTATTGGAAGTACAGTAATTCTTCAAGCACTTGTAACTTCATCTAAATACACTAAAATCCAGTAAAAGTATTTTTATTTTAGCAGGTGCCAAGGACACAGCACTTGAAGCAGTTGGACGATCGGTGTCGACAGCACGTCCTTCCACAGGTACATGATCTCCACAGCAAGGGAAGCCTCGTGAGAGAGGATGCACTGCAGTCTGCGAGTCCCTGGCTAAAAGAACATGTTTCATATGATTCATTTATTTTTAAAGAAGAAAACATATGCAGTATCTGGTTTTGCAGTGTATCTTTCACCAGATAAAAAGAGGAATCGTATGTAATCTTGGAGATTGATTCTGATCTCACTAATGTTTATGCAAATTTAAAAAAGCTTGTATGATTTTGGAAAAGTAATACAGATGATGCAAAGGAAGGTAAGAGTTCATGAGCTCATGGCATATTCATTATTTTTAAGTGATGGAGAAGAGAGAGTTAATGCATCCCTTCTTACAGAACTACTGAGTGCTGTCAGGACATGCATAGCAGAAATTTAGTTGTTATGTGAATTTCACCACAGAAAATGGTGCATTAAACCCTTTTTATGAAGGTTAGTGCTCTATAAATACTGGACTTGGATGTTGTTTGTGAATAGACCACTTGGTTTACAGTTAAGTTATGGTTTGCTTCCCCGACCCTGTACAGCAGGGTTGCTAACTGAGAAACAGTAGCCCTTGGGAAGGTGAGGTACAGAAATCTACCCGGCTCTGTACGACCCAGTAATCAGTCAGACAGGTGTAGAAAGGAAGGTTAAGCTGTTTTGTTTGAAAAAGAATATTCTCCAAGGAGCAAAGCAGTAGTAGCACAAGTTTAATTATTAAACTGATTGACAGTTCCTACTGCAGATAGATTGCACTGTAATTTTTGGAGTCAGCTTTTTCTTGTCTTGAGCCATTCATCGTCTTGTTCTTAAATGATCCATGCTGTTTTCTTCACTGAAGGTAAAAGACCTAAGAAGACTCTTGATAAAAAGGCCGGAAACAAAGGTAAGGACACTGAGATTTAACTTTTGCGAAGCAGAATCCTAACGTTTATTTGGTGTTAATAAGTCTAATTATTTTGGATGTTCGCAGACTGTAAAGCTGATATTGCTTTTCTCATTGATGGAAGCTACAACATTGGCCAACGTAGGTTTAACTTGCAGAAAAACTTTGTTGGGAAAGTAGCTGTAATGTTGGGAATTGGAACAGAAGGGCCTCATGTTGGAGTCGTACAGGCCAGGTAAGAACAGATCTACACAAAATATAATGGAGTAATTGATAAGAGAAATCAATAAATGTATCACTTCTTATTTTGCAGAACACTATCACTCAATACTGGCTGATGAATAGCAAGGGAAAGCAAACCCTTCAGCTGTAGCACTGTGTGCTCTGTGCTATACTGAGATGTGCATGTGAGAGGACATGACAAATTTGAACATCTTTTGTCTCTCATATTTGATACTTGGATAGAGAGCAGCCAGACTTTTCACAGCCCCTCTTCTGCTGACAGTTTTGCATCTCATCTTAGTAGAACAGCAAGAAACACCCTGCAAAGGAGAGATGCCAGTTTCTAAAAACTGTAGAGAGAGAATGCTCCTTGATGGTTATGTACATGTACAAAACAAAAACCTGCTCTTACCAACTGATAAACTATTACAGCTAATATGGTTCAAATTGTAGCTGGTCACTTCTTTTTGCTTTCTACTGTAAATTAAAAGTGAAATCGGGACACTGCATACTTGAAGTCTTTGATTTCTTAGTCAGTAGCTAGCATACCTTGAACTTCTCAAATCAAAATCTCAAACTGCATTTTGCAGGAATTTTTTATAAAGAAGGTATTTCTCATACAAATAGTAGAAAACCTGCCAATCTATAATTACACAGATACAATTTAGTTTAACACCTGGCATGTTCATTTTTTTTCTTTATGTATTTTCAACATAATGTTTTCAGCTGTTCGATAAACATGAGAATCAGGCTGTCCTTAATTTACCCATTCAGGTAGATAATTCCTCTTGCTAAGGATTGTGAGACTTACTAAGTGAGGAGCATACTTCTATTTTAGTATTAAAATCCAGAGAAGAATATGTATTATCAAGAGCAAAATGATTCCAAGTGTGTTTTAGCTTGCTAATGCCAGTATGAAAAGTGAAACTTATTACTCTATTTTTCCGCAGTGAATATCCAAAAATTGAATTCTATCTGAAAAACTTTACTGCTGCAAAAGAAGTTTTGTTTGCCATAAAGGAATTAGGGTTCAGAGGAGGCAATTCCAATACAGGTGAGTTCATAGTCCCACTAAAATAGAAATTACTTCTTTATGTATTTTTTTAATATATGTATATGTGTAAATATATATGTGTGTGTGTGTGTGTAAATGTTGAAGTTCTTATAATTCACATAGGTAAGAAAGTGCTTTAGATGCCACACTTACCTTAATCAGGTTCAGTGTTTTTCCACGAGAACATTTCACCATCTCACATTTAATTTCTAGAAGGTAGGGGTGCTTATTACACATTTTGTTAGAGTACAAGTATTTATATTTGTATAAATGCTTCCTGAATTTCAACAGTAGTACACTTCAACACTTTTCACTAGTTACAGAATGATATCTTGAGACAAATTCCTAAAAGGCTTAGTGTTTCTTTCTTGTTGGGTAGCTAATCAAAGAGTTAGACTAGGAGTAAGTAGTAAGTGCTTTTTAAAAGACATTTCCCTGTCGTGGTTTAGCCCCAGCCAGCAACCAAGCCCCACGCAGCTGCTGGCTCACTTTCCCCTAGTGGGATGGGGAGAGGATTGGGAAGAGGAAAATGAGAAAATCTGTAGATTGAGATAAAGACAATTTATTAGGGAAAGCAAAAGCTCCTCACACAAGCAAAGCAAAATTCATTCACCATGTCCCACGGATAGGTAGGTGTTCAGCCATCCCCAGGAAAGCAGGGCTCCAGCTCACATAACAGTTCATGCCATCATTCCAAATGTCCCCTCACCATCATTCTCTTTCCCACAGCTTTTGTATGCTGACCATGACACCATGTGGTCTGGAACATGCCTGTGGTCAGTTGGGGTCAGCTGTCCTGGCTGTGTCCCCCTTGTGCACCCCCTTCTCACTGACAGGGTGGCACAAGAAGCAGAAAAGGCCTTGGCACTGTGCAAGAGCTGCTCAGCAGTAACAAAAGCATCCCTCTATTATCAAAATCCAAAACACAGTCCCATACTAGCTACTCTGAAGAAAATTAATTATCACAGACAAAACCAGCCAAACCAAGCATCTAATGATGTTGCATTTCACAAGATAAATTTAGGTAGCTCCTGAACTTTCTTCCTTCCAATCCATTTGGCAGGTACTAATATATCTACTTCCTAGTAGAAAACTAGACCTATGAGCAAAAAAAAATTATCAGGGAATTCTATCTCAGCTTTATCTGTGGGGTTTTTTTTGGTGGAGAGGGGTATTATTTTGGGGTGGTTGGTTTTTAACTTAGAGGCTGCCCAAGCTTCATTATTATCAAATTTCCTGGGGCACCAATTCAATGCTACACTGGCTTAGTCCTGTAGTCATAACATAAGTCCTGCACAATTTCAGGTGGGAGACTGATCCCAGAATGTACCATCATGGTATGCATTATTTCTTCATATTCTTTTTCTGTTCAAAACAAGGGAAAGCTTTGAAGCACACAGCTCAGAAATTCTTCTCTTTGGAAAATGGAGCACGGAAAGGAATTCCCAAGATCATTGTAGTGTTTCTGGATGGCTGGCCCTCAGATGATCTAGAAGAAGCTGGCATAGTAGCCAGAGAATTTGGAGTCAACGTGTTCATTGTGTCTGTTGCAAAACCCACAACAGAGGAGCTGGGAATGGTACAAGACATTGGTTTTGTTGACAAAGTAAGAAAGAATGTCTTTATTTGGTTTTCAGTCATTAGTATAATTCTGGAGAATTTACTTTACAGTAAAATTCTAATGAACTAATATATGTATATATAATAAGTCATATAGATGTATAGATATAAAAATATTCTCCTAAACCAGCCGATTAAATTAGCCCTACTCCTAAGTGGTTTAAAAGACTAGCAGAAGGAAGGTTAAAGAAACCCTGGAGATTTTTCCCTGCCAAAGGGGCCACACAAAGGTACCATTGTCCTCCCAGTTCAGAAGCTTGGCCAAACTGTAGCTCCTGGAATTTGTAATTGCATGAAGACTCTCAGTGCAGGAAATTCCACTATCTCAGGCACGGCTGAATGTGCCAAAGCACTGAAATGCTAATACTATGTATTTTCTGTCCCAAAAGGGCAAACGGGGAGGTGCTTATTACTTACCTGCTCTGTGAGTAACTATTTACTTACTTTCACTACAAAGAGGACAGAAAATATGGAAAAACATATCCTAGCAAGTTTGTGTACAAGACTTTGATCTTGGATTCAGAGTTCTGGACCTTGTTCCTTTTGAGTTAGAGCAGGAATTCAAACACTGATCACCTGCTCTCACGTGAGCTTTCTGATCAGTAGGTCTTTACTTACTCTGCAGTGAGAAAACCACTCATTTTCCACAGGGAGGTTGTAGATGTCTAATTCCAGCAGAAATGGCATGAACAGAACGAAGCTCTGCTTCTTCTAGGGATAAGATATCTAGCTGCTGATCCTTATGCACTAATAGAAGCACCATAGAGTGGTTTGGGTTGGAAAGGATCCTAAAGTTCATCTGGTTCCCACCCCTTTGCCATGGGCAGGGATGCCACCCAATAGACCAGGTAGCTCAGGCTTGGCCTTGAACCCTCTTGGGGATGGGGCATCCACAACTACCAGGAGTAAACTGTTCCAGTGCCTCACAATCCTCACAGTAAAGAATTTCCTCCTAACATCTAATCTAGAACTCTCTTTTAGTTTAAAACTCTTCCCCCTTGTACTGTCACTGTCTGTCCCTGTAGAGGTACAGAAAAACATGACCTTAAGTGGCTGAGGCCTGTCCTCCCCTTCTGCATTTTGATTTTTGCCAGATTAGTTATCAGATCTTGGAGAGCTGATTTTAAATTTAACCCCTTTCTCAGTTGCCTTGTACTTTACATGCATCTGATGGAAGCTAGAGGAAAAGAAATTTTTCTCTTAATGATCTGGAACTGTATTTCTACCCAACTCTGTCTGTGTTTATGACATATTATGTATTAAAAAAACAAAGGTCTTATCATGTTCAAAGGGAAAACAGAGGCAAATTTTCAGTGTATAGGCAAAAATACAGAACTTTCAATCCTTTGGCTCTTTAGTATCATGACAGTTCAACTACACAAAACACAGTTGTAATTTTCAGTTGTTGCACTTCCTGTGAATAAAGCTAAATTATTTGAAAACTTGCAGAGCCTGGCAGGCAGGGTTGGCTTTATTACTTGATAAAATAAGCTGTATTACAGCTTTCACTGTCTTCAAGTGCAGATGTTTCAACTTCTTTAAAGACAAGCACACTAAACCCAGCCTAAGCTCCCACCGTGAGACTTCATTTCTAACCTGCCTTTGAAAGAAAACTCACAGGTGTCTGAGTATTATTCATTCAACTGCTCTACCTGCATTCACCCATTTGTTTTTGTTTTCAAACAGGCTGTCTGCCGAAACAATGGTTTCTTCTCTTACCAAATGCCCACCTGGTTTGGTACTACCAAATACGTAAAACCTCTTGTCCAAAAGCTGTGTTCCCACGAGCAGATGTTGTGCAGCAAGACTTGCTACAACTCCGTCAACATTGGTTTCCTGATAGACGGTTCCAGCAGCGTCGGCGAGAGCAACTTCCGCCTCATGCTGGAATTTGTGAGCAACGTGGCCAAGGCTTTCGAGATCTCTGACATCGGCTCCAAGGTGGCAGCCGTGCAGTTCACCTACAACCAGAGAACCGAGTTCAGCTTCGCAGACCACCTCACTAAAGAGAAGGTCCTCTCGGCCATCCCCAACATCCGCTACATGAGCGGCGGCACCGCTACCGGCGATGCCATTTCTTTCACGGCCGGGAAGGTGTTTGGGCCAGTGAAAGACGGCCCTAACAAGAATTTCCTCGTTGTTCTGACTGACGGTCAGTCTTACGATGATGTTAGAGGACCTGCTGCAGCTGCACAAAAAGCAGGTAAATTGCACGTTTTGAAAAGCGGTGGAAGTTGATCCATCCTGTTTTGGCTGCTGCTCAAATGTTAAGATTTCAAAGTTTGTGAAGTATCATACTTGCTTTGAGGTCAACAAAATGTAAGCCCCTAGGAACTGTTTCCCATTAGGATGAAAAAAACCCAGCAACCAGTATTTACAGAGCCAGGTATGACTAGACTCACTTACGGCAGCTTAGGGATCAACATACACCCAGTCTTATTTCTCTAAACATTTTTCAGAGCTAGAAATAGCCATGCTATCATGGGATGTATATACTAGGTGATTCAGGGTAAAGAGAGGACCTAAATGCCTAAAAGAGTAAGAATAAAAAGCCAAGTAGCTCCATCATCATCTAGGAAGGGAATAAGCAGTTGTGGCCAAGAAGCTCATTGGGCTGATGATGCTTGAAGTGTAAGTAATAAAGGCACTAAGTATACAGAAAGGAACCAGACTAACTTTCAAAATCATTTTACACAGTGGTACTTGTGTTTCAAGACTAACATTATAACTGTGTCACTACAAGAACAACTTAGACATTAGCTCTTCTCATACTTCATATTTCCTTCAGGATTTTTCCTGAGACAAATAAAATTCCTGGTATTTAGTGGCAAGATCTAATTATCTTTGACAGACTGTGGGTGTTGAAACATGCTTTTCAAATCCACATTGATTCATTAATGTAGAAATGGCTGGGTTTCTTGTATCTACAGGCAAAATGGTCTCTTTTTTGTCTCCTTTTCGTAGGAATAACCATCTTCTCTGTTGGTGTTGCCTGGGCACCTCTGGATGATCTGAAAGACATGGCTTCTGAACCAAGAGAATCTCATACTTTCTTCACCAGGGAGTTCACAGGATTGGAGCAGATGGTTCCTGATATTATTAGAGGCATCTGTAAAGATTTTTTGGACTCCAAACAGTAAAGCAAAAAATCTGCTGTTCACTATTACTATTTGAAACTAAAAATCATGACATTGAAATGGTCCCTCTAAAGTACAGATGTTTTATTCTTATATATGCTATCATAATACAGAGGAAGAAGGAGGGCTACTTTTTGTTTCTGTAATCAAAGATTCTTTTGAGCTTGACAGTAATTGTACTTGGTACTGAAGTGCAGAATTTGGCCAACAGTTAATATTTTCAACAAGCATATAGCGTCACAAAGTTAAAAGCTTTGCACATTGTGCACTTAAGAATAGCAGATACCCAGAGGAAATAATACAGCTCTGACATTTTTTTCTGCCACTTGCTAGATACCTTCTTACGAGGTAAAAATAATATAACTTTAAATACAAGGTACTATGTTCTATAAGCTTTCTGCAGCTTACAATTCTGTATCTTTTCAAAAAGTTCTGCTGCTAACATGAAGTACTTTCAGCACTCCTGTTGTGCAACATCCATTATTGCCAGGGAGCTTAAGAAACGATATGACAGACTGTAGCTGCAAGAGTCTATTTTTACTAGTTGGGGTTTTGCTCTTGTGAACGATACTGCCATCTGGTTGGCAAATTTTACATCAAAAGTCATTTAACTTCTACCCGCAGATTTCTATGGATCTATTTGGTTGGTTATTTTGGCACAGAATTTGAAATGTATTTAAGGCACAGTAGTTCTTTGAGGATCTGGATCCTAACATATTAGCTACTACTGCTGCTTTCTGCACCACTGAAGTCAACAGTGATATTCCAAATATAACTGACAACCGGATATTTCCTGTCTGCTGCCTTGTACTGTCTTGATTTGACAAAGTTGTTATTGGCCAGACAGTTAGAGACAGGAATCTTGGGCCAAGAGATTAAATTAGACCACACACTGGGAACTGAAAGCATTCAAATTCAAGTCCAGAGGTATCTCAGACCTTGAAACCTAACTGATTTATATCAGATTACATGGTTAGAAAATAAGAGAATAGGCAGACACATTAAGTGGGATTTAGTAGTTCAGAATAGAATAACAACTTCATAATGGTAGTAAAAACATCTTTATAGATGTGTGAGGTTTTCTGAAGATGAAAGAATAGTTTTCTTGAAAAAGGCTTTCATTTGATTACATACCTAGTAATGTTGATATGTTTATATGCATGGACATGTGGTTAAAATGATGTGATATTCACCAAGTTATTCCACAGTCCTGGTGTGAAAAACATATTCTAAATATTCTTTAGAAAATAAAGAGGGTTTGCAAGTAAAATGTATAGTAGAAAACAAAACAGCACTTTCTCTATCAATCCGGGGTTTCCCTTTTTTCCTCTCCCCCACTATTGATTGTAAAATTTCTAGTAGTTATGGAGTGGCACAGAAGGGATTGTATTCATTGGGCTTTTGCTGTGCACTTTTTAATAACTTATAACTGGCTATGTATTACTCTAAACATAAATGGCAAAGATGCCTTGTATTTTTCTAGTAATTGTTATTCTTAATTTTCTTATGTGTTTATAGATAAGAGTATTAAGCTTTTGCTGTATAAATTCATATGCTGTATCAACTGTGCAAAAATTTAATTCATTTAGTTTGTAAACTTTTTATAGAAATACATATTGCAAGAAAACTGGGACTGCTGCTATCTGTTTTAGTATCTCGTAATATAGAAGTCTTTTTATGATGAACCTCATATAGTATAGCTTGAGTAAGTTGTATGTGATGCTCCCTAACTATCTTACATCCCAAATCATCCTCAAATAATAAGGGTATTATTTTTACAAATATTTTAATTTAAATGAGTCAATATCAGTTTTAGTAATTGTTCATATTATGTATGATGCTAGTTAAATCTTCTGAATATAAATTGTGTGCTGGCTAATAGAATCACATTTTCCCTCTTACTTTGTTTTTACTATTGCAATTTTATAGGCAGCTTTAACTCATGTCATTCATTCATCAGACAAAAAGCAGGCTGCATCCCTGGGACACTGAAAGCTGCAGAGGTAAGTGCCCACATATTTCCATTTCACAGGAACGGTGATGCCATGTTACCTGCACCCTTCATACACTCCTATTACACTCAGATAAGGAGTACAGAAAATGCTTTTTTAAAGACACAGTATTTATGTGCCAGCAAGCATTCGTGAGCACAGTTTCAATCTGGGAAAAACACCAGTGGGACAAGGATAAAAGGATTGAAACCTGGTGAGACAGAGAGGCAAGGTGGAAATGGTGTGGACTGTGCTGTAAGTAGAAGGGAAATTTGGAGGATGAACAGCATGGTGAAAGGTAGCAGACATGGTTTGAAGCTCTGGTTTGTTGAACAAGGTAAGTAAAGCCATAGACAAGGGTTCAGTTTCACGCTGCTGGACCAAGCACTACAAAGAACGTGAAGAGAGCTGCAGCTACCATCAGTTAATGCAAACTCCAGTGGGAAAAACTGATGCAGATTTAGGGCTGTCAGGCAAGAATACAGTCTGCAGGGGATCAATTCTGTTCTCTTGTGAGACTGATGAAAACCATTGTAAAGGGGCTGGACTACATGATTTTTTAAAAGGTCCCTTCCAACTGAAACCACTTTGTGATTTTCTATGCCCTATTTCCCTGAACAATACTCAGACTCAGGGGACCTTAGATTTGCAATCCCAGTCCTGATGACATGTTGATCACATCAATATAAAAGAAAAAAAAATTTAAGATTCCTTCATTTAGAAAAGAGTAGAAAACTGAGATTAGGGATTTAGGTACTTAACTGTTACTCCCATTAAGCTGTTTTGAATTTTACATGAAATAGTAGTTAACACAGTTCAAAACTCATCCTTTCCATTTACAGCAACCTAAATTTACAAAGTTTTATTAATTTGCTGTCCTAAATAAATTGACATCCCTTTTTGTACCATGATAACTTCCAGGAAGAGCTACAACCCACAGCAATGCTTTGGTTAGGACATACGCCTGAGCACTGGAAGCATTCCCTGCCACAACACCTTTCCTGGATAAATTCTCCACTCACAGGCTATTTTATAACAGAAAAGAGCATGATTTCCTTTGTCAGTGGCAGTATGTCTTTCTCAGTCTCAGAAGGAAACTCAGGCCAGTGTCTCTGATTCTGATTAGAAATTTTCTGCACCTCCAATTTTGCAGCTTCCACCAATCTTAGGCATTTAGGTCCTCTTTTTACCATATACATCTCGTAATAGCATGGCTATTTCTAGCTCTGAAAAGTGTAGCATATATGAAAAGCAGGTATACAGTCTAGGACTGAAGGTAAGTAAACTGCAGAGAAATCTTCATCCAGCCAGACCTGCAACCTGGTAGCAAAAGTCTTCTGTATTACATCCTCAAGCAGAATGCAAAATGGGTCTCAGAAGTTGACCAATGTTTATCACTGTGAAACTATTAATATTGAATCAGCAAGGAACGAGAAAGACCCAAAAGAAAGACCATCCTAACATTCTTAAGAGAAAACAGTCGCTTTGAATGTACTTTGCCTTTTAAAATCAATGCCAATAAAGAGCTATGAAGAAACGAGCCAAAATCATTTGCATCAAAAGCCAACAATTATAATTCTCTACAACTTATAAAGTTATTTTGAAGTGGGAAGAAAGAAAGAAGAACAGGGTTGGGTTTTTGGCACATTAGTATAGTCTCATCAGAACAGTAGATTCTCCCATAAATATTTTAATTACTTCCATTTGCATTTCATATTAGTCTTGTCACATAAGTTTTCCCTTCTATGAGGCATGGCCCCATAAAAAACTAGATATTTTTACCTTCCCTATTCTGAAGAGAAAAGGGACAATTTCTTATATCTTGCTTTTAAGCCTTTTTTCTTATGGGGCAACTCTCAACCTAGCTCCACCAATTTTGTCGTCAGCACTTTCCTTCCTTTCGTTAGGCTAAAGGGTTAGTCAGCTCCAGAAAGCATCAAAGCCACAAAGATGACAGAAAATTTTTCTGTTCCACACAAATATCACAGAAGGCCTGAGCACACTGTCAAGGATGATCAACTTTATTCTTAAACAAACTGCCTGGAAACTAGGGACTTAAATCCCCAGTCTAATAAAATTAATGGTTTTGGTTTGGACGTGGGACAGTAAACATAAGTGGTATTCTTGAGAAGTGGAATCAGAACATGGCTGAATATGTTGTGACCACCTGTCCTCCAAACAGAGACACCCAACACACGGAAACTTCCAGTGAACAGTTTATAACTGAAGTGTGAGCAACTTCTCAGTTATATATGTCTACCAACTGGAGCACGCATTCTTTTGCCCTCATTGGCTTCAAGAATTTTGCCTCTAGCTCCAACTGAAGGATGAATAGGTCCTGAAAATTTGCTGTCTATGATTAAATCCCAGGTTTTAATCTCTGCTTTGAAGCAAATGACCACTTTAAATTTAATCTATGTAGGATCAAAATTTCCTTTCCTTTCAAACAATCAAGTCTGGTTAGTGAAGTGTCCTTGATCATAAGCCACTTTCCTGAAATGAAGGGTATTTATTGTTTTATTACTCCATAATTCGTTTACATTCATCTGTATCTGTATACAAACAAATACTGTGTCCTATTTGTCTCTGCATTCCACACCCAGAGCAGTTCCCTGTAAACAGCAGCAGGGGCAGCTGATCTGTGTCCATCCCAGGAGGATGAAGGGAAGGAGCCTGCTCTGGCTGTTGGTTTGCCCCTGCCAGAAGGAGCAGGTAGCACCCTCCCTGCTGCCAAGTGTCACTCCCCCTGTCACTTGGAGGACACTCTCCTGGGAGCCTGGGCTGTCAGCTTGGACAGACCCTCAGCCTCAGGGTAGATCCGAACCTACAGCTGAACTTCATCCTGGATCAGTTCCTAAGACATCAGCATGGGAATCCTGCACTGCTGTTTTTGCTAGTAAATGTTAACTAAACTTTTCCAACCTTTGCTGAAGTCAGATATGGCCTTTACTACTTAACTGCAATTGGAGTAGGGCAGAATGTAAGCAAAGGGATATAAAACTGTTTTTCTGCCCTGGTGGATGTGATCAGATTACAAGTATGATAAACAATTATCTGCCAAAGAATACAAGCTAGAGACAACAAGAAGTCAAAAGATTGAGAAAAAGACTGGCAAGATTTAGGAAAATACTTTAAATTAGATGGGAAAATCACAAAAATTACTAACTTAGAGCTACTTTCAAATTTTTCGTAAGCTCCAAATCAAACAAACTATATAATTTAAAAAGTCATTTATTCAAATTAAGAGTAAATTCACAATTACATAGTTTCTGAAATTCTCTTGAGACCCTCGGGTATTTTAAGAACATACTACTTGTTCAGAAAAGGTAGATGGGAAAACAGCTTTCTCTCATCTAACCATTCTAAATTAAGTGAGATACACAAATTTTTTGAACTATTTCTGGTGAGGACTAGGAGCCAGTTTAGTTAAAAAAAACCAGACTTGTCTGGCACAGCATGTTGGTATCAAATGCATCAACAAGGAATTTACTCCCCAATGGTCAGATTTGCTCAAATCTAAATAGAGACTAGACCAACACAAACAATTAGGAGAAAGTGACCACGATCAGCTGCTTCTCTTAAGCCCAAGTATCTGCCAAAAAAAGAATTCTGACAGAATATAATGCATGTGGCACTGTGGAAACTGTCGGGTGTTAGGTCAGTCAAACTGGAGGAAATATTTCCAACTTCTAAGAAATTCTGTACTGCATCTGTCAGCTAAATCTCAACAGAAAACTATGTTTATTAAGATTAGCAGAGTCAGTCACTCCGGTTATCTCAGGCAAGTGAGTCACATCAGTAATTCAAGAAGCCAACACATCCTGTTTTTGCAAACATCCACCCTAGAAATGAGGATGCATCCGTATTTTAAAAGACTTGCTGTTGTTAAGGTGCAATAGTATTTCTAAGTAACACCAGAAAACTCCAGCAGAGGGAATCCAGGGAAAACCTGTGGCCACCAGCCAGTCCAGCAAAAGCACTGGGCACGTAAGACAGAGCCACGATTCAGACTCCAACACAGCGCCAGTGCACGCAGAGCAGCTGCAGGCCCTTCCAAGAGCTTCTGAGCTCCTGCCCCCAGCTGCCCACTGCCCTTCTCCAGAGACCTGACACTTCCTAGCAGCCGAGCTGCAGCAGCCTGCTCTGCACACCCAGCACCCTCCTCCCTGCCAGCTGCTCACAGGGTATTTCCCCAACACAGCTACAGGGTCTGATTGCTTCCCCCAGCCACGGCTGAGATTTCAGAGAAGGAAGATACTACTTCTGCATGAAGCCAGAGCTCTTTATTTCCACTGCTTGTAAGTCTCACAAGAGCTTAGGTGCAAGATGCCCCTAATCAAATAGCAGCTCTTTCTTTAGAAAAAAAAGTGCCCCATATATTAATAAAGATAAAATTGAAAAAACAGATTCCCACCCATTTCAAGGCACAAAAGAGCAACTGGAGAGGAAAGATACCTGAAACAAAAGAAAAAAACGTGCTTAAAAAAGCCAACGAGGCCAGTCACCACAAAGTCACCCAAGAATACCATCACCTTGAGCACCCTTTCATGAAGGAAAAGCACATCCCCCTGGCCAGCTGCTGTGCATGAGCAAAACCCCAGCAGCCATCAGGCACAGTCTGAGAAGTGCCCAGATGCAACCGGTCACTCCAGGCTCACCAGGAGCAATGACAGCTTCCCAACAGCCCTACGGCAAGCCCTGGTGAGGTGGAGACAAGCCTCAGGAAACACCTCAAGGAACGTGACCAACACTGGACACCATTTATATCAGAAAGGAACCCGAGGATAGAGCTGCAAATCATTGTCTTATGGTGGTGTTCTCCCTTCAGGTTAAAGGGTCTCCAATATATCCAAGTCAGAAACATCCCAAAAGCAAATGCTCCTTGATCGCCAAGTGAAATACTTGTTCTAAGGTATCCAGTGCTCTCTGAAGCAGAATTGAGCATTTAATCTATAGATGTTATAAAACTCAAACCTATCTTTTATAATAGCAATAAACGATTCTATAAGCCACATTAACAATTAAACTACCATTATCTTCATTTTTATTTGAAAGACCATCTCTTTTCAAAGAATTAATGCCATTTGAAAAGAATGGGTCAATACCAATAATTCGTAACTTCGCTAAGACAAATACAGCTCCCAGTAACTCAGTTTAGAAGAGGCAGCCTTCAATCCACACAGATAGTACAGTATCACTATTAAATTCCTACCTGTAGTCTTAGTTTTACAAATACATAGATAAATTCACAGCACTGATTCTTCAGTTAGGAAGATTTTAATTTGAATCCATTTGAAATGAGTATGAAAAGCTTCCCAGCATTGGTAAGATTTAAGTAACACAACACTGCAGGTATTCTCCATGTAACTGAAGACAACTGTTATGATGTTCACAGTGAAGATATTAAACAGGTAAGCTGCTGTTTGTTAGCAGTCAATAGCTAACAACCAGCAACAGCTTAGCCTAAGAGAATGTAAAGCAAATAAGAAAAAAAGGCAGAACATAATGTGATATAAAGGAAATCATAGCAAAATTTCTGCTACTGCCAGGTTAAACACCCCTGAGCACTGCTCCCAGACACTCAGTGCACTTGGAGGGCTGAGGGTTGGCCAATGCCTGGCTTCCCCAGTGACTTTGCTCTAGGAAAACCAGACCAAGTCAGCGGGAACACAAGACCTTCCAGGAGGAAGAGGTAAAAGGGAGGACTAAAAAGAAAGCGTATTTTACATTTTTAACTCGAAGTTTGTTTCTATAGTAAAAACTAGAAAACAAACCAATACATTTATATGACGTTTTAAAGTTTGTGTAGCTTGAACTATTTCTTTTAAAAAATCTTAATAGTTTAATCTGCATAAGACTCAAGGGTGTACATTCTCAGATTATCAATAGAACAAGTATGAAAATGGAACTTAAACACTCCTTGCTCATCTCAGAAGTAGCATTTCAAAACAATTCTGAAGCCTTTTTTTTATTTTCTTTTTTAAAGAAAAAAAGCTTTTTTTAAAATAGCTTTTATTTCTTTTCTTAAAAAGTTCTTAAAGACAGAACATAAATACATGCATGTATATATACACGCACACAGAGAATGTAGTGACAAGCTGAGCAGTGTGGCTGACACACCTGAGGGACAGGATGCCATCCAGAGGGACCTGGACAAGCTCCAGGAGCAGGTCCATGGGAATCCCAGCCATGGGCACTCCCAGCCCAGAGAGCCAAGGGTGTCCTGGCCTCATCCAGAGCAGCGTGGGCAGCAGGGCCAGGGAGGGGATTCTGCCCCTCTGCTCTGCTCTGCTGAGCCCCCACCTGCAGGGCTGCATCAGCTCTGGGTCCCAGCACAGGAACCACATGGACCTGCTGCAGTGAGTCCAGAGGAGGGCCATGAAGATTAGAGAGATGGAGCACCTCTCCTGTGAGGAAAGGCTGAGAAAATTGGGATTGTTCAGCCTGGAGAAGAGAGGCTTTGGACTGACCTAATGATGACCTTCCAGTAGCTGAAGGGAGCATGTAAGAAAGCAGGAGAGGGACTTTTTACACGATCATGTGGTGGCAGGACAAGAGGAAATGGCTTCAAACTGAAAGAGAACAGGTGAAATTAGATACTAGGAAAAAAATTCTGTACTGTGAGGGGTGTTGAGTGACTGGCACAGGTTGCCCAGAGAAGCTGTGGATGCCCCATCCCTGGAAGTGCTGAAGGCCAAGTTGGATGGGGCAATAACCTGTTTAGTAGAAGCTGCCCCTGTCCATGGTGGGGGTACAAGCTTGGAATTAGATGACCTTTAATGTCCTTTCCATCCCAGGCCTTTCTATGAGTCTGTGAAACCAAAGAGAACAAAAATGCAAGCAGTCAGCACTGTGTGACCAAGGGGCTTTCCACTGACATGAGATGGGAAGTGCTAGAGCAGAGTGCTCTTGGTTTTGAAGTAAATTAAAGCACATAATAATAAGAGCATGCCTGGACAGAGCATAATTTATCAAAATAAATTAGCATACAATATGCAAAATGGATGGCCTCTGATACCAATTTTCTCCTGAAAAATAAATTGTCCTTAGTATTTCTAAATTAGGGAAGGTTCTTAACCAAGGCTTGTTACACTCTTTTTCGTGTGTATTTGCTATTTATGTGGACGGCACACTACTATTTATGCTATAGTGGACTACAGTCACCACCGATCTGCTTGAAACAGTTCCTACAACAAAAAGCAAGATGGAGACTGTTAACATCAATCACACCCTAAATGCTAAATGTATTATTAAACACATTCAGATATCTTTCCATTCAGGTTCTGAGCACCAGTTCTTTGCATCTCACAAAAGAGAAGTAAGTAAGTCCTTTCAAAAGCTGAGGTGGTTTTGCTAAATAAAACAATTTCTTTCAGCACTATCATTTTCCCCATCACCAGTAGTAGAGCTCTTCTGTTCTAAAAAACTCAAAACCAACAAATAAAGGTTTTAGCATGTTATACCCCACAGCAAATAAACTAAGACTGTATTAGAAATTATTGATAATATTCAATAAATGATTTCTCACTACAGCATTTGATCCACTACGCATTAGTGAACTAAGATAACCATTAAGATTTCAATTAAGGAAAATAAGCAAATATTTTTGGTTTTATCATTTCAATTTTAATACAATTAAAAAAAAAAGTAAATGTTATGCATGGTAATGTTTATTAAACAATCACATTTTATTTAAGCATTAAAATGCAGCAGTCTGGAAAAGCTGCCAGAAACAATGTTTGGCTTCAGAAAAGGCGATTATGAAATTACTTCCAATAAAATTCAAATACTCTCTTGTCTGTTGATTAGTTGAATGCTAAAGACTGGAAAGAACAAAAAGTGCAAATCAGCTGAATGTTACTTTCAAAAGTAAGGTCTTAGTGTCCTACAAGCAATTACTGAAAGGCCTCACCTCAATCTTCATGATAAAGGACAAAAATCTCCAATTCCTACACAATTATAATGTACTGTAACATTTCAAGCAATGCAACATTATTACTAAAACAAAATTAATTCCAAACTATAACTGCAGTATTCTGCCTACCATGAGCACCTCTTTCCTTTTTTTTTTTAATTCTAATTTGCTTGACATGAGATGGCATGAAATACAATCTTACTGGAAAACTGGAAACTTACATGGAACAATGCAGTTAAACCACTTATAGGAACATGTTCTAGCTTTAGTTGACTTATACCTAAACATACTACTTAATACATGAAAATATTAATATTGTGGTATTCTGTTTCTGCTGATACACTTTGGGCAAAGTGACTCATCACAGAATAGGTAAATGTTGACCTTCAGTTTAGTTTTTTGTGCGTCATCTTTATGGGAGGACTTGGGAAGAAATGGACACAGGTAAGATATATGGGCAAATTTTAGGCATTTAGAATTTTTTTTTTTAAATTCAACACAACAATTCAGTGGCAGTTTGAAATAAAAACAGAGTACCTTTCTGGCTCCTAAATCACTTCAGAATCACTCCATATGCAAAGATAATGAAAAATGCTGTGATTATCATCTCGTAAGGGCTGTAAGAATACAATTTTCAATTTGTTATTGTAAAAATCTTTTAAAACATTGTGGAAACATGTTCTTATATGTGGGTACTGCTGCTTGAAACTGAACAGTTGGTCAACATCCAGACAACTATTACAATCTTGCAAAAGCAAAGCAGCTTATAAGCGTAATAAACAAATGGTCATTTGCTAAAATTGAGACCTAATTTAGTAATTTGTAGAATGACTCTTTCAAACTGTGCAACACAAAATAATGTAGCCAACAGTAACATACAGGTACACCATTTAATATTTATTATATGCATTTTATATACATTATTTTTCAACAGCTGTACTTTTGCTATGTGGTACAATCTTAAAAATTTGCTGATTCATAGTTTGTAAAACAGAAACCTTACAAAACTCATCAAAACTCGCAAACTGATCAGAAAAGTTTTGTGGAAGACTAGAAAAAATACTTTTTTGTATTAATCATGCATTACACAAACAAAATTTTTAGTTACACCATAAACTGAAGCACATCTGAAAAATAAAATAAAAGCAGGGAATAACTAGTCAAAACACAGCAGATTTATGAAAATTGAATTAACTACTTTTGTATTCTATTTGAAATGCAAATAAAAATAATTTTCACTCCAAAGGTTCTGAAACAAGATTGTTTTTTTGGAATCAACTCCACTCCAGGTACTTAACCAGAAGAAAAAGAATTTCTTGGTTTGCAATTTTAGAATTATTAAATGTCCCATTTTCTCATCTATTTTAGACTGTTCAAAGAGTGCCATAACAGATATACAGGGCCCTTTAACACACTACATAAAAGGATATAAAGACCAACAAAAAGTGAAATAAATAACAATAGGCCATTAGCAAGATGGGTAATCCTTGATAAATAAACTCGTAAATACAGTAAGATGTACAAAATATCACATAGTGATAGGATGCCAAGATTAATTTTTTTTAAGAGTTCATTCAGGGGTGTTAACCCCTCTGTGTTTCATTTGAACACATTTTACAGTCCTTTATTTATGAAGACAGTTATGCGATGATGATGAATTAGCATCCTTAAGCAAGGACTTAGCTGAGCTGTATTAGGCAAAAGAAGGGAAGATTGTGGTTACACGGCAGCGGGTCAGTGAGATCTCTGTGTTTTAGGGTTCTATAATGCAGAAAAACATTATCAATACAATCTTGAGCACTGTTGTGACAGGCTAAATATATAAAAAGACTTATAAAAACTAGAATTTTATCCAAACATTTTGTGCAACTAATGCTAAAATATTTTAAGTTAAATTTCCTTTTCTTTAAAGCAAAATAAAAGTTTAAAAGGGGAATCTGTGGCATTCAACTGATAAACAGAAGATTACTAAGAGATGAAAAGAAAGCTACTCTTGGAGCTCACTTCCCCCCACAAGAGCACCACATTCCTAACCCTAAGGCAGCACACAGAGTCCAAAATAAAAGTCTTTTGTAAAATCAGACTCCACGTTTGCTTAAAGACACCTAAAGAACAGACATACGCTCAGTTCATATCCAGTCAAGGCTACAAATACTGGTTTTCTTTTTTGTATTTGTCCCCACCCCCCCAAATACAGTAATTACAGTTAAATGAATGAGCCTGACATTGTTCAGGATGTGGTGACTTTTCACCAATTTATACCTGCCCCACTTAAGAGCCTTCACCCAGGCAGATCAGATGTAGTGTCTTATTGGTAACCTTATACTTGATGGCAGTGACGCATTCCCTCTTTTTTGTCCAAACAGACCTGCTGTTATGATGCAGGTTTGTTCTGCTATGTCACACGAATACTTTGGCAAGGGCATCAGCTCCTGCACTGGCAATATATGCTTTTGAAGGATGAAATGCTACATCATAAATTGATTCATCCAGCTTTTTCCTATGAGCTGTTATTTCTTGCACACAGGTCTTGCTGTCCAAATTCCACAACCTAATGGAACAATCATGGCCTGTTTAGGAAAGAAAGAAAGAAAGGAAAAAGACAAAAGACGAGGTTATATTTGTCAGAAATTCAGTGCATCATAAATGCAAAATTTATACAGAGCATCTAGAATATGAAAAAAACCCTTACTTCCAGACATTAAATAGATTCCATTAGGATCGACAGCTAGACTTGTGACAGCATCCAAGTGAGCAACCATAGAATGGATCATTTTACCTAAAATAAAAATAAACAGTAAATTTCCTGTGAAGTATTGTTTATTTGAAAAAAACAAACAATTCCCATTAAATGCAATATAACATGCTTATTTAGATTCCAGTAATATTTGAATGGTCCTATTTTGTTAGAAATTATGACGTTTCAACTGTAGACTCTTGTATAAACATAAGCGTAAATGACACACAGCTCTCAAAAAGGTATTCTCATTGAAAGCAATCTTTTCATCTACTTGGCATCTTTTTTGGCAGCAACAACAATGAAGACCTAAAATGACTGGGTGAGAACCTCAATTTTTAGTCCCTTAAATGTCCTAATAACTGCCCCGGTAGGAGAGAGTGTTGATGAAGCTCTGTAAAACAAGACTCACTCAGCCATATCAATGGTCCATCTATCTCTGTCGTTCTTAGGAGAGAAAAAGAAGGCAACTATAGGTGATACTTGCCCAAAATACTCTCCAGCTTCTAACAATTAACTGTTTGGTTATGTCACAAACCAGAAAGGTTAACTCCACATTCCACTACTCTTAATGCATTTCTTTTCGTTGAACTCTGTTCCTGGACTCTTAATAAGATCTTTTAGCACCTCATGATGCTTTTTGGAAGGAGTTCCAGAATGTTTAACTGCACAGAAGAACCACCACCTCTTTTCTGTTTTGAGCCTGTCACCTGTTGGGGATTAGCAACTGAACCTCAGTTCTTGTGTTGAAAAAGATAGCAAATAAATCCCTGTAAGAAGACCATGACAAACATGAAGAAAGCATTTCAGTTTTTTGTTCAGTTTTTTGTCTTCCTGAAGAATCTCAGCCTATTTAGATTCTAAGATTCTTCCTGAAGAAGCTAAAAGCTACTGAAGATCTTCAATTATCTTTTAAACTATTTTCTGAAACATAATAATTTGGCTATATCCCTTTTGAGACAAGGAAGACTTCATTCAAAGGTATTAAAAATGTTCCCTTTTGCTTTTGATTCCTTTCCCTCCTTCTAATATGCATTTTGCTATTCTGACTGCTAAGCAACAAACTGGTATTTTTATCCAACCTTATTATAACTCCAAGGTTTTACTTTGAATAAGAACAGGCAGCCCAGTGATTATTATTTTTTATTATAATGTTTATTTTTCCTTATATGTATAATTTCACATTTATCCACATGGAATTTAATTTGCCTGCTTTTATGTCTATTAAGATTTCCAGTTCTTCCTTGTCAGCCTTCATGTTTAATAACCTGAATTAATGAATGTCAGTTAACTGCCAATATACTATTCACTGTTTAGATGACTCATTATGTTCAGCTATTGCTGATGTCTCCAGACCCACTGATATTTTATTCCACAAAAAGACCATTTGCTGCTACCCTCTATTTCCTGTCTTGGACCCAATTATTTTTTCATGCAGATTTTTTCCTTATTCTTTGTTTCTTTGAAGTAATAAATCTTAATTTCAGTAACATCAATGCAATGCATTTAATGACCACAATTCTATACATACGTTCATGGGAGGTGCAAAGCGGAAAAAACATCCAGATTTTTGCTTTAGAAAACAAAAACCCCAGGAACACCATCCCCTACTGGGCCCAAACCAAACAGATTTTGAACGGGGGTTTTACACGTGCCTACTTTAAGTGAGTTTGATTTTTTTTCCTTCCAACTTTGATAGGATAACATGTAGGAAGTGACAGGTAATTTCACAAATAGAAAGTCTGAAGTTTGTTCTTACAATTATTCCAACATTTTTGTCATGACAGACAGTGCAGTTTTCCCCTATAGCCTTCTTTACCCTCTTTCTACCAGATCCTTTTCTGTTTTATAAACTTAATCAACAACTTGAGTATAACACAGGATTTCATTACCACAATGAATTTAGGGTTATTTCTTGCCCTAATAGGTACTGAGCGATCTTTTTCACTACTGAGAGTTGAAAAGCATAACTGACACGTGCTTAGAGATAAAAGCATGGAAATGATGAAAGAAGGAACAAAGCAGACATACTCTATAAATTAGGAAAACTATAAATTAAAGACCCCTTTCTTGTCCCTCACAACTATCTCTGCCTGTTTTGAGAGTTCTCTAACTTTTGAAGTCACAACTGCAACAGATATCACTGTTTCACAGAGAAAGTACTGAAAAGGTTTAATCTTAGAAATACCAGAAGTTCTGTTTTGTGTAAGACTACATATCACTAGTAAGTTTTCTAAAAATGGATTCTCCCTATCTCATCCAGATTTCTTTAAACATATTCATATGTACAAATTAGGTTCTCTTTATCCTTACCCGTTTTGTTGTCAAAAAATTTGATGTGTCTATCTTCATGTGCTGTAATAGTTACAGGAAGTGTGGGATGACTTACTACCTTGTTAATATGATTATTTGATTGTACACCTGAAAATAAAATAAAATAATATTCATTTGCCTTAAAGAAAATGCTGGAGTTAAAATGATAGTATTTTAGCATCACACTTTAGATTACCATATTAATTAATATTACATAAACAATATTTTAGGACCAACGGATCTCCTAAGAAATAAAGCTTCTTGCTTTACAGGATGGGGCAAAGTGAGGTAGACTCTAGCCAAAGTACTGTAAGGTTAAAGCTCACAAGTAGTTTACACCCATGAAAGATTCTTAAAGGATAAAACCCAGCAAGTGTGGCAGGGCAGCACCAGCCAAGTAGAAACAAACTACAGCATGTGTAATATATGTTTAGAACACAGCTCTTACACCTCCACATCAAAAAATATTTAGCTGGGGGGGTGAAAAAAAGACAGAATCATAGAATGGTTTGGCTTGGAAAGGACACTAGACCAGAGAATTCCAATAAATGAAGTCAACCTAACCTCTTAGATTCTATGAAATATATTTGTGTCTTCAATCTCAACTTAAACAATGAATGGTTTAAAATCTCTTTAGAAGTCTACAGGATACTCTTTAAAAAAAAAACAAAAACTTTCTTATCCTGTAATATCCTGTATATAATTTCTGTGCCTAATTTTTCTTGATTCCATTTAAAAGTCTCTCTTCAGACCAGAAACAGTATTTCTCGAAATTGTGATGTTCCTTCCCACTTAAATGTCAGGCTTTGCACAACATATCTGTAAGATAGCTTTTACACAGTTTTGTAACCTGTGTTGAAGTCTGTAAGTTCAATTATCAAGTAAAATGGACTACTTACAGGGGAGAAGCAAATTCTCCCCTTGCATTATTCTGTTAGATGACATCTTATAGAAAGGAATGAGCAGGAACTGGAGGTTTTCCTTATGAAACACTTTAGGAGGTTTACAAAAAGTAGTCTCCTCTATCTAGAGTTTAATCAGATACATGCAATTAATTCTTGATGAGCTACCTCTCTGTAACACTTTATTTGCAGCAACAGGATTTCTAAAAAGTTCCACAAGAAAGTGTGTTTAAGCCCAATCTGTGCAGAAGTCCACACTGAACTAAATATTCTGTTTAATTCACCTATTATTCACCTACTTGTCTTAATATCCTCCCTGTCAAGCCTATATAATGAAAACTGTGGTTTAATAAACAAATCAGACAATTGAATTTTATGAAATCTTAGAGAACAGTAACTGTTGTGTTCACTATCTCTAACTACCTTCAATCCTGTTAAGAGAGTCATAAAATGGCTTTGGTGGAGGGGACCTCAAATATCATCTAGTTCCAATCCCCCCTGCCACAGGCAGGGGCACCATCCTCTAAACCAGGTTGTTTAAAGCCACGTTCAACCTGGCCTAAAACACCTCCCAGGGATGGAGCATCCACAATTTCTCTGAGCAACCTGTGCCAGTGCCTCACCACTCTCACAGGAAAGAACTTCCCAATATCTAATCTAAACCTACTCTCTTCCAGTTTGAAGCCATTCCCCCTTGTCTTGTCACCATATGCCCTTGTGCGAATAAGTTCCTCTCCAAGTTCCTTGTAGGCTCCTTTAGGTACTGGAAGATCACAATAATGTCTCCTAAGAACCTTCTCCAGACTGAACAACCCCAACCCTTTCAGCCTGTCTTCACAGGAGAGGTGCTCCAGCTGCGGGATCACCTTCAGGGCCCTGCTCTGGACTCAGTCCAACAGCTGGGCCCCTCGAGATGGACACAGCACTCCAGGCAGGGTCTCACAGGAGCAGAATAGAGGGGCTGAAACACCTTTCCACAGTGTTTGTTCCAAGCATCTTTAAGCATCAAACCATCTTTTAAACTGAATGATGTAGAAGAGGAGTAAAATTTTTTTATTTACTACACCATACAATGAGGTACCATATCATATAACAGGTACCTCATCCAAGATGGGTATTTATTACGGAAGAGCTCTACTTACCAGATTCTACTTGTGATGAAAACATTACCACTGACTGGGATGTTTCTAAATCATAGATGACTGTGCTGCCAGTGTTAAAAGATACCACCATATGAGCAGGGTCACAACCTATAAAGTCGACTGATGTGGGTATTCCATGCTCTAGAAAGGGCAAAAAATGTCTTTAGAAAGAACGAATGACTTTAAAAATTCCTGACAGTTCAAACATTTAAGCTCATACTTTAGAGAAGAAATTTGCTCCTTTCTTTAAAGTAATGCTACAGCACCATGATTATCTGACTACAAGTTCTTCCTTTAGCTCTGTTACCTAGTTTGGATAAATGGAGATAATGAGCCTGGATGCATCATCAGCTGCCTCACAACAGATTTTCAAAACCATTGCAAAAAGTTACCTTTCTCTCCATTGTAAGTGCAAATACAGGGATTTTTTTCCGGTGGGTTCCATAACCTAATAGTGCCATCTGCTGAACAAGAGAGTAAGTGATTCTTTACACCACTGTAGGCAAGACCCCAGACTGCATCTGTGTGACCAATTAATGTGCCAGCTAGAACGTTTGGCTCTGGAAGAAAAAAAGTTCAGAAATGAAACGTTTTTAGTGAAGAAATATTAAGTATTTCTTGTACCCCAACATAGATTAAATTCCACATAAAACAGTTGTATGTTACCCCTACCCCTCCTGTTTAAGCAACAGCTAGAATATTACACAAGTCATTTTGCACAACCGATGTCATCCTTCTCAAAAAAACCAACCAACCAAACAGGAAAACAAACAAACAAAAACTCAAACAAAAAAAACCCTACCAAACCAAACCAGCCAACAAAAAAACCCCACAAACAACTAAAACAACACTTATCTTAGTTTCCAGTAAATTTCCATCAGAAGAAATAAATAATCATTACGAAGCTGTAATTCTGGTTCAAAATTTTTTGCTTCTCAAAAATATAAGTTATGATTAATTTTTTCTTTACTGCATAAATCTCAGGATTTGCTAAGTCTCCCTATTACAGCTCTACACCAAGTATATCACCAGTGCAAGTGGGAATAAATAACTAATGTTTGCCACACAAAAGTAGTTGAAAATACACAGTGTAGCTGATAAATGGCAGTAACATTTCACAAAAGCTCTAGGAAACAGATTAACATCAAGTGGAAAAATAATGTTCAAGACAATGGTCATAAGTTGTTTATCTTTTAAAAGGTACTTACCATAGGTATCATATGGATCCACATTAGGGCTAGGCATGTTCCACCACTGGATGGTTGCATCAATACCACCACTGAAACACTGTTCTCCATTGGAACTAATTGCCAATGACAATACAGGTCCACTATTCAGAGACAGAGAAAAGAGCTGATTGATAACTGCTTATGGGATAGAAGTGAAAATCTGGCTATCTATTTTCAAAAATCATCTGGATTGGCTTAAGCAGTTAGGAACCCCTTAAACTCCATAGAAACAATTCTATTAAAACTTTTTTTAAGTCTCAACAAGTGGTATCAACATCTATTAAAATAATCATAAGTAATTAACTAAAACTATGCAAGATGAAGCAATTCAAAGAACACCACCTTATTTCTCAGAAGCAACAGCAACTACACCTACAAATGGGAAGTTTTTACAGTGAGTCTATGCCAATCGAATAGCTAGCTGTGCAGAAAGAGGTGGCTGTAGCCCCCTCCATGGCAACTATTTTCTGATCCTGCATTTAGGAACAGATAGTAAACTATGCTCCAGGAGACTGGTTCAGAGAAACGATCCTAAAAATTGTACCTTTTGGCCAAAGTTAGACTCCTGCTCATTTAACTTCTTTAACCCGCTTGCTGTGATACCACACAAGCACAAGTTGTAGCCCAGGAAGAAACAGGTCTGCTACTCTGGACACACTACTGCCACAAGTTTAACTGTACTGTAATACCATATACCCAAAATTAGGTGTCTGGGTCATTTAACGGTCATGCTCATGATAAAAATGAGTGCAGATAAACAAACTAACTATGATTACATATTTGAAGATGTTGATAAGGAAGACTATTGGCTGAATCTACCCAAATATTTGGTAAAGAATGAAGATGGGCAGAAAGGTAATGTTGCTCAATAATTACCTAAGGGGAAAAATAGTAAAATTACTTTGTTACATCACACTAGAAGTCATAGGGTGGGGATTAGTTCTGTATCAGAACTTTCCCAAACCTTACCTTTGGGTATTCACTAACAAATAGACAAGTAACAGCTTAAATTTAGAGAGATCTGGAGGATTCAATTGGTCATTGATCCCCTGTATCACTCACAAGAACTTGTATTTCAACATAAGGACAAATTGGCCATCCAATCCTGGGGAATAGTGTTTTATGCTTTAGGTAGTAAGTGCAAAAGTAAGACATTACATTCTCTCATGTGGCGTAAGGGAAGGAGGAGGGTGATAATAGCATGTATAAAATTCCTAATACAAGCTATGAATTAATTTTCTTTTTTGTTGTTTTTGAGGCCAGCACAAGAACTGCCATCCACTTCCATGCTTATCAAAGAACTCTCTTGAAGCTTACCTGCTAACTGGGTCAGAGAGTGGATCTTTATGTATATAAGCAAAGTACTGCTCTGGCTATCAACTGTGGGTTTTTATCTTGCCTTCTTATAGAAAGAAAGCAGAATTCAAAACTAGCAAGTGAAACTCAGGCAGTAATAAAGCAGGTAACCCAAGCTGAAAAATCACTAAGACTCAGACCTGTATCTGAAGATACTAGCCAAGACTAGCCTCCACCTTACTCATCTTTTCCACATATTACATATAAAATTCACAGTCTGAGACATGTCTTAGGTGATTACATTATCATCATCTATAATCTCTCCTTTCCACTGTAACTAATCAAATATCCCACTTTCTTGTTCTTGTGTTATCATTGACTCTGCAATTCATGACAGGGGCTTGGTATTAAGCTGCTTTACAAAACATAATGGGCCTTGTCTAAACAATGTAAAAATAGTATAATTTGTGGCTTTTACACTTAAGTTTTTTTATGAATACATGAGATAACAACAATATATTTATCAGCCATGAATAATGTCAAACACTTACATGTGGGCCCTAAATGTGTAGATGGGTTCTACATCTAAAGAGGCACTCCTGAAAGAGAAAGAAGAGTTATTACACTATACGAAATCTCTACTGAAAAACTCTGAAAATACAAGAGTTTAATGAATTTCAAAGGCATTTAAAACACAAGTGATGTTTTATAAAAACCCATATACTTGCTTTTTGGCAGGAACCGTTTTCTGCAAATTCCAAAGTTTTAGAGTATGGTCCTCAGAGGCTGTAACCAGCACAGGCTCTACAGGATGAAAAGCTAATGCTCGCACTCCATCAAAGTGACTGCGCAGCGTGTACTTGGGGTTCCATGTCTTGCGGAAGGCATCTTTGTTAGCCGGCAGCTTTAAAGAAGAAAAGCAAAGGAGTAATTTGATCTTGGATTTTGAAACACGTATTTTATATATATCCCCCCATATTTTTGGAAAACAGCCTATGCTTGACTCAGCTAATATATATTCAATCCTAAGTTTGCATTTATCTATTGATTTGTCTATATACATCTATAACCCCATCTGGCCAGCCAGCCAGTCTGGAAATTCTTCTGTTGTAATGGTTTCCTTTGACCCAGGCTGGAATGATATATGATGTTCAATACACAGAACAGAAGACTTGATTTTCAAAACTGATTTTAATCCTTTTGTGCAATGACACTAATTCTTCTTCCTTGAAGAAGGAGAAATGTGTAATTGCATATCATGTTGTCTCCACCCCAGGAAGAGATTATAGCTATCAAAAGCTCATTTATCACCTTAACACAAAAATCAACTTGAGGTGCTTAGTGAGTGATCCTCCTCAGATGAGTAACTTGACTGAGATTGAAAAGAAACATATAATTCTTGAATACTTCTACAGGTGAAGGTATGTACACAGAAATAGCTAATCGAAATTTCAATGTCCATTGGTCATGATTTTAAACATAACATTACACAAATATATTTTAAGTCTTTAATGACTTTTAAATATATTTGTGAGATAACAACTTAGCTGATTTGTGAAGCAATGTATGTGAACTATACATTTATATATTGGGAACATCCAATTCATACTCTTAACCTATAGACTGTTAGGCTAAAATACAATAATTACAGCTGCTTAATATTAATTATAGGTAACTCAGAAGAGTTACCAGAAAACTTCAAGCCCTTCTAGATTGCAAGAAGCTAATTTACATCTTTTAATACAATGTATATTTACGTAGCAAGAAAACCCTTAGCAGACTACATCCCATCCTAAGCCTCCATAATAAAGAGATAACATGTCCAGGTACTTCTCTCTTCCCCTAAAGGCAGTTTAGGAAACTGACTTGAATTAGATGAACAAAATAAGCAAATTAAGAATGAATGGAAACTAATAGTATCCTTCTCCTTACACATTATCTATTCAGCATGTAATTGTTAAAGTATGTTTCTCAACTCTAGGTCACCATATCTTGACATCTCAAGCTCATTTCAGCAACACTAATAAGAAATTAAAATCTCCCATAGCTAATAAAATCTTACTACCTTATATCTGCTAGGACTGAAAATAATCAGATAGTAGTGTAACATGTACTGTAATAAGTATTCTTGGACCAAATCTATAATCTGGATTAAATTATCACTACTCACTCAAACCAAATTCAGTACATCCCAACAAAACAAACAGGCTACACAATACAATTTACTGTTCTGAGTTACAGATGTGCAGACATTTTCTTTTCCATCATATTACTGTACATTTCTGTCCTAAGTGCAAACTTTACCTAATTCTGATCAAGTCACAGAAACTTGTTATACCAGACACGAAACCTGAATTTTTAGGGTTTTTTTAATACCAACCAAGAAACACATATAGTAACAAAGCATTTTGTTTGCAATTTTCCTACTTCAGAGTGCACTGAGTACTGCAATTTAAGTTATTATTCTGAGATTTAATATTTGAGTTATTTAATACTGAGACTTAAGTTATTTAGCACTACACTGCATATTACATACAAGCTTCATAAAAAGAATAATCTCCTGTTTCAGGAAGCAGAGCAGAGTGGAATTCTAAAGTTCTGCATTAAACATAATAGATTTTAGACCAAACTGTTGATTTATTTGCCTGCCCAAATAGACAAGAGAAGGGGGGAATACAGAAAGAAAAAAAAAAAAGGTATTTTCCTAGCAAATAGAGTCCCTTGATATTTTAAATCCTCATTATGTAACATATTCACCCACCTATGTAATTTATGCTGCCTCACGCACTTGTGGTGATCTGGGTCTTAGAGAAATTAAAGCCAAATTTTGAAACACCAATCCTTAATTTTAGCACATGATATGTCCTAGATTATGCAGAAAACTTTAAAATTTTTGGGTGCAATGTGAGTCCACATGACAATAATTTCTATTACAGTTGTGATGGAAAGTCATTCAAGAAAATCAGAACTGGATACAGTGATCCTTATGTTCCAAAATATGACAAGGGTTAATTAGATCTTTTTTTTCTTCTTTCTTAAAAGGCCTGTTGCAAGGGTAGTTTTGTTTTCAGCAGAACAGAGAAATCTGCTAAAATGCAAGGTACAGAATTTACACAGGTTATGAAAAGTAAGGTATATTTTCTATTTTAAGTACAGCTTTGAAACCTTAATTTTTTTTAAAAACTGACTGGAATACCTTGGTTCTTTTAAGAAGACACCACATACACTTCACTAGAAATCTAGTTATATAAAAACCAGTTTCTAGAAGTTCTTTCCCCTATCCATGTTTCTAATGGATCCTGATATCCTTACTGCAAGAGTAGGAAAACAACTGATACATCTTAAAAGAAGTCCTTGCAATCTCTAAGAAAAAAAGCTAACCAGTAATGTATTTCAAAAAAACCAAAAAACTCAATCCCACCTCAGAAAAACACAGTCAAGGACTTGGAAAAGGGATTTGATGATTGCAAATGGTAAATATGAGATTATTCCATAAAACGGGCCAGAGGAATAATGGAAAATATACATGTGACAGTCTATATCAATAATCTAAAGTGTGATTATTCACACTTATTCAAAACATAAGGCATAGATGGACACAGTGCCCCACTGAGTCTTGATGCTCTACTCTAAGTGTATATATATATATATATATATACACACTGTCAAGATAATCAAAGTCATGACAAGACAGACTATGGAACCACACAAATTCTCACTAGCTTCTCCTCTCTTTTTCCACAAACTTTAGTGGACTTTACTAAGGACAAAGAAGGATCGGCTGAATCCTTGATCCTCATCCTCTGTTGACAAACACAAAAAATAGTACAGTCAAAAAAAAAAATAAAAAAGAGTAGTTGTCCCCCTGCCCCACTCCACCCACCAACACTCAAACAAAAACTCTGCCTAGGTCAGGAGACACAAAACACCTTAAGTGTCCTGAAAACCTTTACTGCAAAATCTCCTTAAACTTGGACCAAAATGAAAAAAAACCACAATCCATACACAAGAAATTGCTAAACAGATGCAATCAGAATTAGGAATGCCTGCTTTATTATTCTTGTTCAATCTAACCTAATAAAAATCTCTTTTTGTCTTTGTATTTTTTGTCTGTATAAGATCACAGACAAACAACCCATTCATTCTGCCTTGTAAAGCACAGGCAAACCAGACTGAAACTACACCTTAGCTAAACAAACACAAACAAAAAACAACTCCCTCCCACCAAAAAAAAGGCACTAGGGAATGAAAATCTTCCTTGCCCCTATAGTCAACAGAATCCTAACACATAGTAAGGAGACATGCATTTCCTTATCTCTAACAAGTACTCTCCAACAGCAAACAGAAATTTTAGAAAACAATAACTAATAACTGCAGTCAATGTCTTTTTATGTTTTAATGTTACTTTTTTCTTGATAATGTTGTAACTTATTGGAGATTTCCAAGTTTACATGCTCTGATAAAGGAAAGCTTTCCATTTTTCAGTCAGTCCTACTGCAGAAAAACACCATTCTCTGCTGCTATGGAATCCAAAAATATACAAATGGGAGCATTTGATTTGGCAACATTATTCCCTCAGTGTACAAACAACTACGTGCACTGAGGTCAAAATAAGTAACTAGGTAATGAGAAAGACATGACTTGAGATGACTGTACTGTTTAACAGATGACCAGTTTTGGAGACAACCTGTGCATTTAATCAAACATACAGAAATCTTTTGAACTATAGTTGAAATTCCTAACCCCCATCCTGTATTCATATCCTCTCCTTTTCAAAATACAACACTCATCAAGGAGTGATGATGAAAGCTAGTGGAAGCCTGCTGTGGCTTTATTTATTCATGCACTCTAATGGCTCACAAAAGCTATTTGAAGAACATGGACCTATTGGGAGCAAATGCAGTTAAGTGTTCTGGTTTGAGGTTTTTTCGTTGTTTTTTACTTACACATTAACTCAGTGTAATACCTCCTTGTCTGGAGATATACTGGAAAAGGAGGTGACTTCAGCTAAGCTTAAAGGGGCATTAGACTAAGATGCCCTACAAGTACTGTATTACAGGTAGAGGGTAAGACATGGTCTTATTGTGCTTCAAATCCAGAGCTACGAGGAAATAACTTCAGAGATTAAGAACTATCAAGGAATTTTTAACCTGAAGAAACATTGTGATGAAGAACTAATAGCACCTGAATTTCAGTCTCTTCATGACAGGGCAATGTCTTCTTAAATATAAAAAAATTTCTTGCCACCTGTGTTATTTTTGTTTTTTCTGACACATGAAGTCAGAAGCCACAATGCATTTTTCAGCTATGCTTTAAAAGGAAGAAAATATCCTTAGAGTACTGGGAAAGGAGGACTGGACAAGAAGCAGGGAAACCAAGTGACAATTATGGTCAATCACATCTCCTATGTGGTGAATGGTCCAGTAAGAAAACAAAACCCTACTTCTATCTTTTGTCTCCTGTACATACCAGATATTAGAGCATGCAATAGCCTCTTCCCACTCACCTCCTAAACCAAGCTGAAATTAAAGAACTTCTAATTAAGTGTTTCAGTGAGAAAACTTTAAAAATTCAACTACATTGAAAAAGTACAATCAACTTCACCTACAGAATGACTAACACCTTCCAACCTTCAACAAATGTGCGAGGTACTGCCTTCTACTGCAAATTTCTTACTAGCTCAGGCAGCACTTCATATTTGTGTATTTATCAGTTACTCTCTAAATTTCCCAAGAGCAAAGGTAACTTCTATTTTGCACCACTCTTCACACCACAAAAACTGTTCTGTCAGGTTTGTCACAAGCAGCACAGTCTCATGTAACAGTTTGATCAGTTGGTATCAATTATATTCATTGTAATGCTTTCTGAGTTTAGTCCTGGCTCACCTGTAAATATCCCTCCATCTCAGAACAAGCAAAATGGCTACACACTGTTTTATAAAGTTGTACTTCACAAAAGACATGAATACACTGCAAAGTTGAAATCTGCAGTCAAGCCAATACTACAAGACATTTTAAATACAATACTGCATGCAAAACTTACCTGAACACTTCCCTAACCAGCCATCCAATATTAATAGCCAATGAAAAAGTCATTTAACACGACTGGTAGAAGCTTAATGAATATGGCCAAAGGAATATCAGAACATTCTAGATTACAATAAAAATACCCCCTTAAAGCTTACATCTAAAATATACTACTATACATAGTCTAAGTGAACACTACTTACTCACCAAAAGGACAGCAACTAGGTAAGTTAATATTTGTGTTTCACGCCATGTCTATTCATTACTCCATTTCAGTGTATAACTGTCGTTTTGGTCATGTTAAGACATTAATATGTATTTTATGTCACAACACATTCCCCCCCAGTGACAAAATCTGAATTAAATTATTAACGTAGAAAAACCCCAAGCCATCTCACTTAATTCTGGTTACCCAAATTACTTAGCTCATTCACAAGGTGCTCTCTCCTTCCAAGTAACAGCTTTTACTAATGAAGTGCATCAGTAATATTCATGGTGGAGGAGAGGGGACCCAACTATTATTGGTTAAACTGTATAAAGAATTTTAAAATAAAATTGCACTTACATCATAACTATAGTCTGCATCATTTGTTACTGTCAAGTCTGCAAGGTCTCCAAGGCCCAGAACACTTAACAACACATCATCAGAACCCATAATAAATGACTTGCCTCCTCCAGGTGGAAACGTTATTGGCTCAGCTACAAAGAACAAAACAGTTTCTTTAAGTCTCAATATAGTAATTCAAACTGATGAAAAGCTGCATTATTCATCACTTAACAGCAAAGCAGAGCTTAGAACTGAACTTGTATGTACTACATACGGCCCCAACTAAAAAAAAAGTATGAAGACACGCACACATGTGCAAACACACACACATTACATACACAATTCTTGTATCATGCTTTGTCATTTGATTTCAACTTACTTTACAGAGGTGTTAATACTGACAAGTGATTTGACTGACATTACTTTACACTGCAATATCAAATGTACATCCCAGGTCTCCAAATTCTCAGCTGAGTTTTTCATTCATTGCACCACATTTCCTGCCTTCTATGCACTTGTAGATAAGTCTTTGTGTTTTATACTAGTCAAATATTTCTACTTGCATACTGAAGTATTTTTTAGTCGCTCAAGCAAAAGACTCCTCCAAAACGTCTCTTGTACTCTGAGTTTTTTCAGACGACTGAAAAAATGAAGTCATCTATTATTTATTCATTTCCTCTGTTAGTTTCTCGGCATGATTTTGGATTCTAAAGTACACTCAACTGATACTCATGTTGCCTAGCTATGCCTTCCTCAAATTAAAAATTAACATTTCTGTTAATTATCATTTAGAATGAAAAAGAGTTATATATAGCCATTCACTATGAATTCACATCTGAATAATAAAGTTTAAAATATTCATTACACTCTTCAACAATTCTGCATATCTCCCTCAAACCACATATATCAATTTAGCAGTAAGGAACAGAATGAAGGCTTAAACATCATAATGCTTCAGCACATTTTAGAAGCTAATTTTACTCCTCAGTTTTCTTTTCCAGTTAGAAATAGCAATGCTTGTTAAGCAGAGTATGTAAAATTAAGGTATGTGTTAACTTTAGCTAAGTATAAGCATCTGCAAAATATGTTAAATGACATTTGACATCTTGAAAAACTAAACTCGTTTGACTTTTGAATTTCACTGATCTGGCAGAGAGACTTATACCCCCACTCCTTATTTCTGATCCTCCTAGAAAACCCTTCAATCTCAGAGAAAATAGTTTCCACTTTCCTGGGGTTTTGTCTCATAAAAGAAGTTCCAAACAAGAGGACTAATACTTAACACATTCCTTTTTAGAAAACACATCTCCATTATTCCATATTGCCACTATGTGAATGGTAACCTAGGTCTGTTCCACTCTCGCTGGAAGTGACTGGAACCAAGTGTAATTTTATAGATGTCTGGCACCCCTGCTAGGGCTAGGCAAAGAGGAGCCAGTCTAGCTAGATCAAAATACATCACTTCTCAAGAATAAACCAGGATCTAATGCTTCAGAACTATTGTACAATTAAGAAATGTAACCTCATTAGCACAGTTAACATAACCATTTGTGAGAATGTAAGAATACAATCTATATAAGAATACAGACTGCTGTTCCTACAATTGCGTAAAAAGAGCAAACAATATTCTAACTATGCACAATCCCCTGCTTTAAAAATATTCACTAATCCATACAGAGGTTTGACTTGTAAGAATGCTACATTACATTAACAGCCCAAAATGGTTTACCATGCCCTTATACAAATAAGCTTTTCATTTCCATTAGTAATTTACTAAAACTCTGCATTTGACAGTCTACTATGAATAGTTTATATTTCATAAAAAGCCATATTCCTACAAAACACCTATTTACTTTCCTATTACTCCTATTTGATCTTTAGGACAGGCCCACAAGGTTTAGGTAAGCCCTGTAACTTGTTGTACTAATTCTTTGTGAAATTAATGTCACCTGACCTTAACAGATCAACTTTCCTATGTTTTATACTAAAAATTAAGGACTACCACATTAAGAACTTATACTAGAAATTCATCAATCTTTGTTTGCATGAGTGACTATCTCTTTATTTAAAGCTTCAAAATTAATGCTACTCAAAATTCTGAAGACTATTTCACAATACTAAAGTTGCCAATATGTACATACAGTGTGTTCTACAATTCATTTGCGTATTTTGTATTTTAAAGTGAGGCATATTTGAGAAGTTTAAAAAATGGTCGCAAACTGCTTTTGTAAAAAAGAAAAGGCAGAATAGTAACACAATGAAAAATGCATGATATTACAGCTACTAAAAATAAAGACCCATATCTTCCCATTTCAAAAGCAATGCACCAACGGATATATGCAAATGATAGTTAAATAAATGACTTTTTAATGCTTTTCATCTAGAAAAAAAAATCCAAGTATTTTTCTAACACACAGTACAATATTATTCTTATAGCATAATATAAACATTTAACTGAGTTTGCAACCAACAAATATAAAGTTAAAATGTGATAGTACAAGTTCCTTTGTAGGTGAAACTAGGTGAAATAAATATTGAAATATAAGATCATATTATTAAATATTTGCTTAACCAATCCTAACCAGAACTCCTTACCTTAAAGTTCTTGACATCATACATAATTATGTCAAAATCAAGCAGTAATATCTGTACAAACTGAAACTACTTTAATCTCTGATCAGATATGTATGTTCATATAGGCTGTTGTTATCTACTGTAGGACAGGGACATCTTAACCTTGTTTTGGTACATCAAAAGCAGCTATTCATACCCAAGCAATTAGCTGTTACTGCTTTTTTCTGTCAATCTGTAGATTGACACCTCCGCAATCTATAGATATTAAAATTGAAAAACAACCAGTGAAGAAAGTAATTCTCTGTACACTGGATGGAAAATCATGTTGATACAGTTTCTGAAAGTCATATAATATGCTGAAATGGAAACTCCAATTTCTCATGGCCAAAATTATCAAGTGATATTATGGCATAACATCGTATTTACCCAGGCAGTTGAGAGTGAAAAAAACGCAACAAAAACCAAACTCTCCCACCTTTAGAGGTATAAAAGATGTATTCCAAGCCAGTTAGAGCCAGTTCCTCCCTGAGTCCCCTTCAATAAAGAATTATCAACCACTACCTCAGAACTGTAACATTTCAAAGTGTAGCACTGAAAATCATGGTTTGATAAAATCTGGCATAGGCTAGTGTGTCCCAGGAAGAAAGCCTACAGTTATCTGCAAAATCTTAGCTTTTAAAATACAGATGAATAAATAATCAAGTAAAACCTGTATTTGTACCTCATGGTGCAAAACCCGTATTTTATGATAATGAAGTATTTGGCCTTGTAACACACCTAGAAGAGTGTTCAATATTCAAATACAACATGGCCTGTTTGTTCACAACTTTGCACCATATGGTACAGGCAAAAACTCAAAAGCCACATAGCATTCAGGATAGAAATAGAATTTACACTCTAATACTCAAGTTTAAAACTATGCAGAAACCACAATGAACAGGTAAGATGATAGAGATATTAATATTACTACTCTTAATGAATAAAGCCCAAACTACACCGACAAGTTAAAAACATATGGACACATTAAACACCATGAAAATATAAACATGAAAGCAGTTTATTTGAACAGTGTGAACAATCTTTACTTGAAGGGTAACACAGAGTTTGTGCTACAAGAATGAGGCACTGAAAGTCAGTCCCTATCAAATTCAAATTTAGCATCTATTTCTTTAAAAAGATTGTTTCATCCAGTATTATTTTAGATGTAAAGCCTCTACCTGAGACAACAGCCCTGTCCATCACAAGGTCTGTGTCTGTGCTCCTTTGCACAACCATGCATGGCCTAGGAAAAACAGCCGAGACAGACCTAGAAAATTGTAACTGTAGGATCACATGGCCTTAGTACCTAAACATGGCTACAAGGCAACCTAAAGCCTGTAAACACTAAACCTAAATACAACCTAAATGTATGTCTACAGGTTTTAGCAAGGGGATTTTCACCTGTAGAGTTTTCAATTGCATTCCACAAGTAAATTTGACACTGGTTCATCTTGAAGTTGGAAATAAAAACAAAGATGAAAAGGAGGGCAGTGAAAAAGGTGACTTTTGTAAAATGACAGTTTGGGAGAGCAGTAAAAAAAATCTCCTTGAAACACGTTTGTTTATTTTTTTTTTTCTGCTTGCCTGGTGACAGGCATTTGTGAGGCCAAGGGTGAAGAAGAACAGGTGAACCAACTGGTTATTGGAATTAGTAGTAATGCAAATTCTATTTCTGCTATAGCTGATACCATGCCAGGGCTAATGGGTCCAAAGATCATCCTAAAAGAGCCAAATCTGAATACATAGGAGTATTTTGAATGTGTGTGTTCTAAGTAGGGGACAATTTACATAATGGTATTTTAATGTCAAAGCTAATACAGGAAATCATTCCTTTGAAACAAAAAACTTAAAAGCCAAATACAAGGTTTTTGACTTTAGATACAATAGCTTGCAACTAATTTCCACTGTCAAAGATAAACCTGAAACTGAAACAAATACTTTGTAAAGAAATAAATAGTGTCTTTGTAAACTTGTATTTGTAGACCAAGGGAATTTTTTAAAAGAGAACATTAAATGTGAGGAAAAGAGACTAATTAGTCCCATAACTTAAATCACCACTTTTCATTTTAAAATCCAAACTGCACATCAAATGTTAATACTCACCTTTTTTCTCCTCAATAAATAACAACCTATTTGTGAAAGGTTTTGCTAGTGGTGGGGCAAGGGTCTGCAAACAGGGATTTAATAGTGAATAGTGTCAGAACACACTGCTGTACATGAAGTTATTTAAAAATACTTATGAAATAATGGTGAGTTATGATAAGCCACAGAAACTCAAGCCATATTCTCACAAAACCATTTGGGAAGAATTGCAAATAAAATAATGTGGCAATCTGCAACTGCATTAAGCTTTATAGAGGGGATAATAAAATTACAGCGTGTGCTCTCTAAAAGAAATCTCCTGAAATATAGTAAGTAGCTGAATTTTTTGTACCTTCCTCTGCTCTTGCACCTTCATGATCAGTCATTCTAGAAGAGGGTGACCTAGATTGATTAATGATTCCTGAAGGGATGTGGGGTATCTCATCATCGCCCAGATCAGCTATCATGTCGTGAAGTTTTGTCCTGTTGACTCCTGTAAATTAATGTCAGCAGCAAAAATTCATTTGATTGCTACCGCTTGACTTGACTGAAGTCTAAAAATCCATTAAATAAGAATAATTACTGATGGGATCTCCTTAAAATAAATAGTGCTTTGGTTTTGTTTAGTAATATTTTGGAAATCAAAAGCAGGAGTTAATACATCAAATCTGAAAACTACATGCAAACAATTTTAATTCACTAAATCAAAGAATAACTCCTTTGTTTTCTGCAGATCTATTCTACAATTTCCTGTAGGAAAGAGAAAAAAAATCATCTTACAGCCCTACTGAAAAGTCAAGCCAAATATTAAAAGAACATTCACTATTAAACAAAAAATGTATTAATTAAACATTTTCTAGTAATATTACACAACTTTGCTAAACAATTTAACATTAAAAAACAGAGTGCAAATTAAAAATAAGCTTAAAAATGAGAGCAAAAGTACAGACAACTCATAATGGGGGTGCAACGAACAATTAACTTTCCCTGCTTTGAATGGTATTTAAATTGTATGAACTCTTTGTTAAACACAAGAACAAGAATGCTTCCACCACTGTATGAAATGGCAGCTGTGTATTATATTACAATTATTATAAAAGTAGGCCTCCAGAAACAAAGCATTCTGAATTATATGTGCATTTAATTAATTATGTAGACATTAGCAAACAAAAATAGTATAATTTAAAATATTTTTAAATTACTAAATCCATTCCTGCTTTCACCTTTATAGCCTCCGTATCAAAAAGTCAAGCTTCAATCATAAAGTGTATTTCAGTGAGAGAACCTCTTTAAAGAAAACAATCCACAACAATGAAAGACAACCAAATTTTAACCAAAGCAACAGCCCTTCCTGGGACTGCAAGCAGCGATATTGCAGACCATTTAGTAAAGGAAGCATTGGTAAACAAGTTCTTAAACTGAGGTGACATGTGTCACATTTATTAAAAAGGAAGCTGAAACTAAACCAAAGCCTTAATTGTCAAAAAAGTAAAACATAAACACTATGATTAAAGGTGACTTATCAAAATCAAAACTGTTCATTCAAACAGTTAAACACTAAAATATACTCTTTAAAAAAATATCTGATCATTTCAGATCTTACTGGTTTAAACCAATGCGTTGAAAAATAAGTATCCATGAATAACAGAATTCTCTAAAGATAACAGAGAATTCCCTGCAGACAGGGATGACAACAAAAAATATTTCTTGAAGTAGAATTAAGGCACCTATACCTCACATAGCCCTAGAAGGATGCTATATAACTATTCTCATTAATATTTGCAAAACATTCTCATTTTGCCAAGTAATAAGACTCCCTAAATTTTTTTTTTCTGCTTTTGGTGGGTTTTTTTCTTTTCTTAATGGAACACTTAGTATTCTAGTTAAATATACAAAGGCTGCTACCTAGAAGCAATTTCTGAATAAAACTGGCTTCCAAACGTTTTCCTCACACAACAGATCACTGGAGCAGTTAAGCTTTGTTTTACTCTCATGTACAAGTATGTCTAGAAACCTCTGATCTCAGCTAACAAAGTCAGTGTAAAATAATAATGAGAAATCTCCTTTGAACCAACATTCTTTCTAACAGGCACTATACTGAAAGGATTTGATTTCAAAAGTATAATACTTAATATTGCAGTCAGCAGAGGAGATCTCATATAAGAAAAGTCACTCTTAAAATGGCCAGATCTCTACACCATACAGACTACAAAGTTTGTCTTTACTCCAGTCAGCCATCAGCCAGGCACCTACTGTGACCAGCAGGAGATATATTCCTAAAGATATTATAGAGCAATCAATAAAATGAGGATAAAAGTCATGACTGGGACCCTAAACTGTTTACTTTAATGAACCCTTTGCTTTTCAGAAGAAAACACCATTTGTCTTCTCCACGTTGATATGCATGAACTCTTCAACACATTGATGGAAAATGCCAAAAAATGGCTTATAAACTCCTACTCCATCCAAACAGAAAGCATCTTCTCAAGGTGCTTTCATGCCAAACATATGAGCATGAGAAGTTTGTCTCAAAGCATACTCAGAAGTAAATAGAAGTAGCCCCTCTGCTCGGCTACCTTTAAGCAGCCATTCATTTAGTTTGTCACTAATTAGGGGACTGACAACCTTGACTTTTAGTGTTTTTCAGTATGTCTGGGCATTTCTTGTCCTTCAGGCAGGCATAATCTCAGAACAGTCCTCAATCCATCATACAATACAGAGAGAAGTTTAAAAAGGAGCAGCTGCTGTTCTGAACAACTTCTGTGTATTTCATGCTGAAAAATATGTCAATATTCAAGACTGTGCCACTACTACAGAAGACTGCACAAGTTTCTGCTTTCAAGTAAGTGCAAGCGTACCTCCATATAACTGTTCAAGTATTGTAAATGTTACAAAGAGATCTTTTAAAGAAAAGAATGTGCCGTCTCTGCATAAGCAACTATGGTCAAGGCACGAATGGGATGACTGACCCTTCTACCCTCAAAAAAAGCCAAGGACAAAAAAAATTGATAGACCCAATATGAACAGAAGCAAAAGTTACAGTACCATCTCAGTGTACTGTCCTTTAGAGATCAAAAGTGAAAAAGGTAACTGAATAGTCAGTGATGGAAAGTTTTAGTCTGAGAAGCCTTAAGCAGAGTTCTATTAGGTCCAAGATGTATTAGCCCAAGCCTGAATATAACAGAGATCCTTTTATGTCAAGAACAGGTGACGGTAATGAAGATGGTAAAATTCAGATCTGTTTGGACTCCTATCAACTATTAGACTATTTGCAGAAATCAAGGCTAGGAAAGTGAATGGGGTGGATACTGTTTTATAAGTACAGAACAATTACACTGAAGGAAAAGAGCAGGAAAGTAAAAAAAAAGTGCAAAAAGGATCAAAGAAACTAAGGAAAAACAGTAGAAGTATCTTCATTTCAACAGTGATATACACATATATATACAAGATGTGAAAACTATTTTTCAAATTGCTGAGAACACATTACTCTGACCTGATAGTATGAAATGAGATACACAACACCCTCCACACTATTACATCCCGCAAAGGTGACAGGCTATATCTGAAAAAGTCATCCCCTGACTTACCTGCCAAAACTGATCTTATCCAAGTTGGGCAATAAACAGGCCTTAAATCCAGCATATTACTGAAAAGGGAAGCCTGCTTTCGGAGAAATCAAACCTAATTCCTTATCTATGTATCACAGTAAGTCAGGATAGGTGTAGTTTGTTTCTCTGCTTCTGGGGTTTTTTAACACAAGAACTCCTCAGTAAACAGATTTTGCATTATTTGACAGCTGACATTGAAAGGAAATTAAAGTGTGGGGTGGTGGATTTTTGTTGTTGTTTTGGTGGGGTATTTTTAAAGATCCTTTCATAAAGAGATAGTATTTCCACATAAAATGGTGGCTACCTGGAGAGACACCCTCCTTCTCCCCAGCAAACAAGAGTATTACTTACTGAAAACATATGTGCTGATGGAAGATGACCTTAATTAAGGTGTTCCACCCAAAAGAAAACATAGAGATACAGACTAGAGAAATATCAATATAGAATCAGATCTACTTCTGTTCACTTATTTATGTCGACATGGGGAATTAAAGTTTCCATACCTGGGGCCAGGGCTGTGACTGCCTGGTTATGTCACAGTGTAAATACAGATTGTGGGAGTTACCAGATGCATATCCAACAAAAGAACCCATCAGAATGTCTGTCCTATTATGCTGTCTTAAAAGTATTGCAAGAGATGACAGTTAATGCACATTTGTTTGATGTTTATGATGATATACACTACCATGCAGATAAGTTCTGATAGTGCTCAAAACAAATTCTAATAGAAGTCAAAATACTGAAGAGCAAAGGAAGAGATATGTATTCAGAATGAAGCTCCTAAATGATCAGACATGAGCAGCAGGAATAAAGGTCTTCAATATTATTTTCAGTCTCAGAATGTTAAAAAGCTGAGAAAAAAAGTCTACAAAATCAAATTTAAGTAAATCTGCCCAACCTTGAATGCATACTTTTACTCTGTGAGTGGAGTTCTCTCATTCAATTAGCTCAGTGATTTAGAGGCCAATTTTTAATCAGAAACTATCATGAATGTGACCAGCAAAGAATCTCACAAACCACCTTGCGAGACTATATGTGTTCAGGGTTTCCCAAAGGAGAATTTAAACTTAAAACTCAAAATGTTAAACAATGACTTATGTCACTTCTCAGCACCATGACACACAGTTGTCTCCTAAATACTGTCTTCTGTAAACAAAAGATTTCAAAATTACTTTATATGAAGAAAACTTTCTCTTATTTTGCAGCCACTGTGGTTCAAAATGTCTAAAATGTGAAGACTTTAGCAAGAAAATTTCAAATAAAAGAAGTCCATTTCAGTATTAAAAATCAGTTTCTAATCCTAGCAAATACTTCATGCAAATTTGGTGTCAACTGCTGATTTACAGGTTAAATGCTGAAACACATTAGCATGCAGATGACTACTGTAGGCTCTCACTATAGCAAAGACTAGGGGAAAATCTTTGCTTTCTCATAGCTTTTATTTATGTGTCATGCAAAAATGCTGAAAAAATGCTGAAAAAACAACCAACATGCAATAAGTGACCTGTAATTGTTAGGTGCTACAAAGTAAATTCAAATCTTAGTAATTACAGAATTCTTCATGAAGTGTTATATTTTAATTATCACGTAATTTAGTTAGTGTATACCCAAACAATTTTTCAAATTGAGGAAAAAAAATTTTTACTAGGTATCTCCAGAAACTATTAAAGAATACTTTCAAAATAAAAGCATGGCAATCATGAGAGTGTCTCTAAAGAGACATGGGATACCATCCAGAGGGACCTGGACAAGCTCCAGGAGCAGGTCCATGGGAATCTCCTGAGCTTTAACAAGACCAAGTGCTGGTGCTGCACCGGGGTCAGGACAAGCCCCAGTACCAACCCAGGCTGGGGAGGGACAGATCAGAGCAGCCCTGCCCAGAAGGACTCGGGGGTGCTGCTGGGGGAGAGGCTGGACACGACCCAGCCATGGGCACTCCCAGCCCAGAGAGCCAAGGGTGTCCTGGCCTCATCCAGCGCAGCGTGGGCAGCAGGGCCAGGGAGGGGATTCTGCCCCTCTGCTCTGCTCTGCTGAGACCCCACCTGCAGGGCGGCATCAGCTCTGGGTCCCAGCACAGGAGGGACATGGACCTGCTGGAGTGAGTGCAGAAGTATGGAATGGATTTAAACTAAAGAGGGTAGGTTTAGGCTGGATATTAGGAAGAAATTATTTACTGTAAGAGTGGTGAGGCACTGGAACAGGAGTCCAGAGAAGTTGTGGGTGCTCCATCCCTGGAAGTGTTCAAGGACAGGTTGGATGGGGCTCTGAGCAACCTGGTCGGGTGTGGACGGTGTCCACACCCATGGCAGGGGGGTTGGAACTAGATGGTTTAATGTCCTTCCAACCCAAACCATTCTATGGTGACATAGATTTAATACCACTTTATGCACTAAGAACTTTGTATAGTTGATAACCTAATTTCCAAAAGCATTTTTACCAGGTAGCTCAAAACTGAAGTTTGGTTTAAATTACGTAGTTAAAATAGGTCAACTGGGCAGAAACTCAGAGAGTAAAGGGATATCAAATAAAATGTTGGTAAATGCACAGCAAAGTGAAGGGCACCATAAGATAGAGATTATCTCCTAAACAAAGCCACCAAAAAGTTCGTATTAACATTACAGGCATTTTCTAATTCTCTATGCTAGGGGCTGTAAAAATAATTACAAGCCCATAAATAGTAATTACAGCTTGAATCAAGATCATATTAAAAAAAACCCTAAACACCAAATAAAAAACACCACCACCCCTGAAAAAAACCTCAACAACCACCACTCCCAGAACAGTATCACAACATTATACTTAAGGAAGCAGATAAATTTTAAACCTTTCAGAAAACTTCTCAGAGGAGGAGCATCCTCAAAATGCAAGTTATTCATTATTTTTACACTAATATTCCTAAGCATTTAGTTCTCTTCACCTCTTTAACCTCGATTTTTAGTTTTTTCAACATTTCTCATTTGTGAAACAGCTGTCAAAGGTTTTGACATATTCACATTCAGCAGGCAGAAAGTTAAAGTTGGTTGCCCCCATTACAGAAAATGATGTTTAATGAAAAAAAAAAAAAAACAACAAACAGAACTCGTGAGAAAAAATGTCTTCTATATAAATAGGCAAAAAAGTGTTGCATTACAAGATTCAGAATCTGCACTTACTCTTTACCCCTTTCTTCCCCTTTCGTTCCTTCTTGTACTGTTCCTTCAGTTTACTTATTAGTCCCTGGTCTACATCCCAAACCTCAGCAGTTGGGGACAGGTCATCTTTGTCTACATGCAGCATATTATTAAAAGAAAAAAAATCAGCAATTGGCAATGCAAGCTGTTGGTGATTTACTATCATAGCTGTATAAGAGCATTAATAAAAGTTATTATTAAATCTTTATTTTAAAGGTGCAGTCTCAGTTTTAAGTTTATAAAAGACAAAGTCTCATTTAATACAGTTTTCCAAGGCACTGTATATTATCAGTTACATATTTGAAAATTGTATGTTAATTTGTTACTAAGGAGCAAACAAATTAAGCTTCATAAGTAACTGTTTATGTTAGATACTTCAAAATACACAAAGTTCATTGGTGTTCAGAAACAATTACTGCATCTTTAGAAAGACAGCATTAAGAAATTATTCAGCCAGTGTTGAATAAGCAAATAAAAGCATTCATGCTATATCTCTCATGAAAATGCAAGCTGAGTAAGTCAGTGCCAGTTTATTCATGAAAACTACCATGCATCCTTTCGCATTCATTCTACATGCACAAGAAAGAAACTTTGGTCCTACATATAATCAGAGAAACAAGTCTATAAATACAGTTTTTCACATAAAGATGAAGAAAAGTAATTTGCACAGGTGGACATTCCACTACATTCCAGAAATTAAATCATAATTAGCAGAAATACAACATTCCACAGTAGTTTCAGAACACATATCTTTTTCTGTTCGACAAATATTGTAGAGTTAATTATTTTTTATGAAAAGTTAGGTCTTCACTTCTCTAAACTATCCATCTCAATCATTTCTGGAAACTGAGAATTAGTAAAGAGATAAACCTGTTTCTAAGACAAGGCAAATATCATTTGCAGAAGCACTTTTGCTAGCAGACAACCAGGAAGCAACCAAACTTGGTTTGTGTGCCAGTTCAGCTTTATGCTCACAAATTCTTTAGGCACAGAATCACAAGACTTAGCTCCTCAGTTCCTAACTGCCAATCATACTTAAAATATTATTGTACCCAATTGTACCAATTGTATCAATTTTTGAAGTTATAACCATTATAACCATAAAAGTGCACAAGAAGAGTCATACACAGAAGAAACAAAGTAACATGCATTTAGGATAAAAACAATAGGAGTTATTCCAAGTACATGTTTCATGACAAAACATGACAATGAATGAGCAGATACCCTAGGTTACTGATGCATCTACCATCATTCCATGACAAACAATCTTGATCAAAGAGGTAGAATACAGAAATGGCAAGGGCAGGGAAACATGAAATGGGCAGCATAATGGCAGAGTCCCCTGCCCTGTCCACAGGGAACAAGGACGTCCTACACCAAACTACAGCTACATCTACCAAACTGCAAACACAAAGACCTCAATCTTTATGATCACTGGGAGGAATAGTGATTACTCAGGAAACACAAGAGGCACAGAAAGATAAGTCAGAGGATATGCTCAATCAAAAGAAAAAAAAAAAACCCCTAAAACTCAATTAAAAGAAAATTCAGTTAAAAACTAATTAAAACTAATTTAAAAAACTCCAAAGCACCATTAATAAAATGAAAATAATCAGCTAGGTTGCAGCACTGCAGAGAAGGATTAGGGAATTAAACTGAAACAGAAGATGACCACATGTAACATCAATGTAATGCTGTTCTAAGAAAAGTCATTTTGGTACATTTTAAAAGGTGCAGTGCATTAAACCAGGACAGTGCAGGTGATGACAAAATTTAAGTAACATGTTCAGTCTGTGTTCTACATTGGAAGTTTAGAAAATGTCTGTAGAGCGCAAAAGAAGTAGGGCATTAAATATCAAGACAAAGAATTTGAAGGAACTGGGCTCATTCAGTCAACAGAAAACAGGAAAAGCGCAAGCCCGCAAACATAAATATTCAAAACCAACACTGTTGACTGCAGAAATGTGGGCTGTAAATAGAAAACTAGATAAAACACAAACTCAGATTATCTGGGTAGGCTGTGAAAGGAATTTCAAACAAGATTTTAGGGAAAACCCAGCAGTGTTTCTCTGCAGCATGCCTAGATAAATCAGGCTATTTCAGAACAGAGCTATGTACCTACAAGACCTCTGCAAATCCCCCCCAGCAGTGACCTTTCCTGCACTGGACTATACCAGGACAGCACAGAGGACCCAGGATGTCCACTGACCAGTACAACTGGGTGGAGAAAGGCTGGCTTTTAATTCTTCTATTTTTTAAAGTGTTTTGAAGATGACACAAGACACTCTGAATTTCAGTCACACTCTGCCACCCAGAATTCTGGGCACAGTCAGTCATTCTCTGACTCACAGTCCATCTGTAAAAAGAACTTTTGTGTTTCATGGAAAAGAGAAACCCAGTGATGAACACGTAGCTAGTCACTGAAACCATAAGCAGAATAGAGAGACTACGTAACATGTTAAATCTGAATATGTAGCACAATATATAACAATACATATATATTCCTGTTTGCTTAAGCAAACTGAAGCTACATATCCATTTTTTCTTGATACTAAATCACCACAAGGAATTTATAATTTTTTAAATCTAAACCTGTATATTCTTTTTTTAGTATGCCACATACTTTAACTCTTTGTTTAACACTGCTTGAACTTGCTCATCTTTCACTATTTTGAAAATAAGCTGTTCCTAAGTAAAACATGTCACATGACAGGACACTTTAAATCACAATGTTTGAAATTAATTTAACACTCAAAGTATGTTAACTGAGGCACTAACAAAAAACGAATGTGTTCATAAAAAGCCATAATATAGAAGAAAAGAAAAGCAATCCAAACTTTACAACACTCAGGGGCTGTTTTGAAGAAGTCTCCAACAGGGAAAATTAAACTATCAAATTTGGCACTGAAATATTTTAGGATATTGGAAGTTGGACCTACAGATAATACCTTGCAGTTAAGTACTGCAAATATTAATGAAGCAAGACTAGGCAATATGTTTAGAGCCTAAACATCAGATGTTTGTTTTCCAGATACTAAGTAAAAGAATTATAACTAATTAGAGATGTAAATATTTACATTTTTTTCAGAGTACCTAAATGTTTGCAACAGTAAGAAGTGAGAGAAGGAGGCTAATGACAGGAAAACTAAAACAGGAAGAAAGAAAAAACTATGAAAACAGAACAGAGCAACTACCACATTATGAAGAAAAATTTGAATTTTAACTGAAATGATTAAGTTCATGGTTAATGCCATTGTTTAGGAAGTAATGGTATGTGTTCATTTAAATTAAGTTTCCCATCAAAATAAATAACTAAGTGGATGGACCTGGATATTTGAAGTATCAACAGTTTCAGAGAGTTCAAAATAACGTGACAGGCTAAAATAAGCTAGTTTAGGTAGTGTATTATTTTATTTTAGAAAGCATTTAAGTGGGACAGTATTTAAAATGTTATTTGTGATAGTTAACAAAGAAGCCTTGTCATATTTACACTGATCTTTAAAAAAGTAACACAACCCTAAGATCTGATGCACTGTATCCTCAAATGCCCGTTGAAGGAAAGAACATCTGTACTAAAATTAGTGACATACTGTGAGAAAACTACTGCTGCTAGAGTTATGAGCATCTTTAACTAATTTAAATAGTGAGTTACAAAATATACAAAATACACAAAAAACTTATGAAAATTTTCTTCATATGGCAAAACTCAGAACATACTTCGAAAGATGAAACTAGGATTATGTTTTATTTCCTCCTTCCCACTTCCTCATCTCAGACACGAGTTTTTTCATAGCAATGGGATTGCTGCAGTTAAACCAGCTGTCACAAGTGTGTACAAACTCCTAAAATGCTGTGCCTCACTTTGCTATGGGTTCATTTAAACTGTAATAAAAACCATTTAAACTGCTCTACTGAAAGTGTGGTGGGTCAATTTGATTTTTAAAATGGGGTAACTACTTGAGAAAATGCCAGAGATAGAACACCCAGGAAAGTAATCTTTGGAAAAAATGACTTGGAATTTCAAGGGAAAAGCCAGTTCAATGCAGTAGGTTTCAGCATTCTGCCGTGGGTAAATCTTTGACTGCATGAATTACAGTATCAAAGTATCTTGCCTTTTATATACAATAGTAACACTGATACTAGAACCAGAACTTTCTACATCACTATATATTTGAAGGGATGTTGCAACCGAAGTCAAAAACTCTGCTTCAGGTTCTATGAGACATCTCACACCAAGAGATCTGCCTGTGTGCCTAAATGAAAACATGATCAAGAAACGGATCAAATAACAACAACTTCAAAGGGGAACAACACTAAGCAACTAAAATGCTACTAAAAATAGACAGTTATTACCAAAACGAAAGGTAACAGCTTGTTTGGCTTCATCTTCCAACTAGAAATAAGACTTTTAAAAATAAAGGTGACTAATCCTTTGATAGTAGTTTTTAGGAAACAATGCCTTCTAATCCTTGGTACCTTCAAAATCAAGACTGGATTATTTTCGTGGAAGATTTACCATTAATTTCTGTAAGTCTTTATATTCTTTTTGGTCAGTGAGATGTTTACTGAAGTATGACTTCGTTGTCACAATGACAAAGTGCTCAAACAACATGATCTAATGGCAGTTTCGGGCTTACAATTTAAGATTTACAGTAACTACAAAATTGCCTTTATCACAGTTCAGAAATTAAGATACTCAATTTCCCATTTAAAGGCAGATATTGATTACTTGCGTCACTATTCTTTTTCCTATACAAATTTTCTCCTTTCAATCTCCTCTTTTGAAACACGTAGGTTGCAGAAGTTTCTGACTTAACATATTTTGTTTCACATCCAATTACTAATAAAAAGTTGGGCTATTAGAAAAGGTTTCGGGTTTTTTTTTTTAATCTTACTAATGCAAAACATATTAGCAACAACATCTAAAAATCTCAGTCAGAAAAAGAAAAGTACTAATTGTCCATTTTTCAAGTACACTGAAGAAATTAATTTAACTTAGGTACAAAAAGTTTGAAGGCCCCTAATAAGAAACAAATAGGAAAAAAGAAATCTGTATTTTAAAGCAAATTTAGTCCAGATATAGAAACATTCAGAATCCTAGCCTTTCTTATCTAAGAAAGAAAATATTCTCCTCTTAGTTTTGAAATCAAAAACAAAACCTGAAACAAACATAACTACAACTGTACTTTAAAGTTTCACCATACAATAGATCATTTTCTAAGCATCAACATTTTATCACCACATTCATCCACACATCCACACCATTTTAGTAGGTATTACAAAACTCCTAGGTACTATCATGAGCAAGTATTCCCTTAGTTCTAACTGTTTTTGTTAGTGTCTTACCCCACTCTGTTCCATCTCCTGAACTTCGAGCTTCTCCAGCTCCCTCACCATCTTCAGCTGTCACTAAAAAGTCAAATTCTTTCAAAGCTTCTTCAGTATCAGGGTCATCTGTAAGGTCAGCAGCTAAACCTTCATTACCAATCTGCAAGAAGATAAATAATTTCCTGCATTGAATCATAAACAGATTTTACAGTCATTTAGGTTAGAAAATATATAGGCTATTCTCACTGAATTAATTGTTACAGGGGAAAACATTTTTCAATTTAAAATGCAGAAACAGAAACTTAGAACTTATCAAAACAAAAAAGAGAGCAGCGCAGTCTAGTGAACATTAGGAAATAAGAAGAAGATTGACCCTAGCTTTAGCAAAAAAAATCCCATACACCCTAGTCTTCACTATTTTTATTTAATGTATAACAATTAGAAAACTTTGTTAATTTTCTTGCACTATCAAAAGCTCTGGAGAGAAGGCTTACAAACTATGCTTTCTACTGGTCCAGAAGGCTTTCCTTCTTTTTGCTTTCCAGTGCTATTTCAGTGTTAAGCATAAATGTGCAATATAGAGCATTTTAAGAAAACTGTCTTTTTACTATTTCTAACCACAACTTCTTCTAACCAACACTTTAAACAAAACAAAAAAAACCCTCTACCAAAGCATCAGTGAAAAGTTTTATTTCATTCTTCAGGTGAAGAAAACTTCCACATGAGGTTATTTTCACAATGTTCTTACTTTTGCAGAAAGAGACAATTTTTATAAAGACAACTATAAATGATGCTTTTGGTTTCTATTAAAAAAAAACCCCAAGCTTTGTCAAAAGTCAAAAAATGAGTGTAAGATCTTCATAAATGCTTAGAGACTTACTTGATAATCTTTTTATCAGACTATCTGATGCCTTAGAAAAAAAAGGGATTCAACTCAATGCTTGACTAATCTGTTTACCAGAAGACCAAGGTATGGTGGAAACCCCTTCCTGACAAATCAGTTTGGGAGATTTAAGACTTGCATCAGGCCAAGCTAATGCTGCCAACTATTTAAGAAAATCCAATGCAAACAGAGGGTCATCATGCTACAGAATATTGTTCTGAGCAGAAAGTAACAAAACTGTTAGTACAATATTCATAAATCGTTATCTCTAAATAAAGAAACCCCAAATAAGGGGATTCAGTACAGAAGAAAGAATTAAAATGGGACAGGTAAACACCATCTATCCTACCTAGAAAGCTGCCCACAGAATGGAAAACTAAAGACACAAACAGAACACAACAAAACTTTAAACAAAAGGTTGAGACAAGTCTCTGCTAGGTTCTTAATATATTTAGTAAAAAACTGCCTAAAAGGAAGAACTAAACATGTATTCGATATGGAAGCAATTTTTTTTTTTAAATTACATAACTTCATTTCCTCTAAGAAATTGTTCCTACCCTGATCAAAATTCAGGAAGGATGCATATTGCACTGTGCTAAAATTGCCTCAAAGTATGAAGAGAAGATGAGAAGGCTAACTCATCAATTAGTTCATATTTGTAAACAGCTTGGTTGGTTGTTTTAAAGTTTGCAATGTTATGTATTAAGTAGACCACCATATTTATTAGTAATGCACCTGCTTATAATCCATTCAGATAACTAAAGTGCAACAAATACTTTAACATTACATATTTATATCATCTCCAGAGAAAAAATTCCCTTTTTAAAGGGAATGTTAGATCTATCTAAAAAAAATTTCAAGATCTTTTACTTTGTGTTTCTTATTTATCCGATGTTTTTCTTTTCCTTCTGCAATATCTTCTATCATGTCATTCTCCTCTTCTTCATCACTATCATCCGCATTTTCTAAGAAATTGAATGTTTCAAGAACATCACCAGAATTCCTACATAGATAAAAACATTAAAAGAGAATCCATTTTACTTGCTGAAGAGATTCAGACGACTAACCAGATTAAACAAAATTGCTACCTGACATCTTAAGAGCTTTAAAACTAGCAAAAGAAATCACTGAATGAAGAAGTTTCTGCATCTGCTCAAGTCCTTATTACAAAAGCACCACCCAACACTCTTTCCTTAAAATAACAACTCCAAAGTGATTATACTACATAATTCAACACCAACACACCACTTTCCTGTATATAATGTTAGTATAACGTACATGTATGCATGTAATAGGTGCATATGTTCTTATGTATAATCAATTTCAGTTGATTTCATAATCATTTGTGGTCAGCTACATTCCCAGGTGTTCAGAGACTCTCCAGCTGGAAGTTCAATTTGAACTGACCAGTACATATCAATGACTAAGCAAAACAAACTTTATGCATTTATTTCTTCACTTACCTTTTGATTTCCTGTCCCTTTTGTTTTGATGAAGGAGATTCACCTCCATTCAGGATCTGTTCTAAGTTCTTTGTCTCTACTGAACCATTTGGTTCTGAATTGGAGAGCCCAAGCAAAGACCTTACCCGCTGGGAGCGTACATCCAATATTGTATCTGTATAACCTACTTCCTGAAGATACCTAGATGTGTTAAGAGAAGAAAGAAAGAGGAAAAGATATTTGATGAAAAAGAAAACTTAGTATTCACTGTTAAAAATGAATGCCACTGTTATATCACTTACGGAAAAATAAGCTTCGCTATCCATCTCACATGGAAAACCTTATTCTATACTGCTTGAAACTCAGGACTACAAAGTCCTGAAAAACAAATCACTATTTGCCCACCTCAGTGACTCTGTTTCATAGCACTCCTCAAACTGCAGGGAAAAGCATGAATACACCAATATCCAACAATGCTACTTACTGTCGCAGTAACTGTCTGCCTTGCTTCCAGGTCAATTGGCTATTCTGAGGTACTGCAGGAACCTCTGTATCTTTGGTATCTTCTGAAAGACACGGTGTCATAGTTAACATCCAACTTATACTGCTTTTAGACACAAACAGAAATTCCCATCAAGTCAGAAATACACATCACGATCGCTAGTTTCAACTGGGTAAAAATGTACCACAATGTGGTGCTTGTAAAACAGAAGGGGGGTAAAAAGGGAGGGGTGGCATATAAATCTGCAGAGCACAATTTTAAGGCACACTAAGCAAATACAGGCCCAAAGACTTCCAAAAGACCAACATTTCATTAGGAGAAATGCTTTCTTCCATCTGTAATACTTTGAAGAGCAAAACTGGTACTATCAGCTTGATATTTACAACTGCAAAATCAGATGCACTCCAGAAAAGCAATAAGGATAGCCTATTTTTTTCTTCCTTGGAGTTTTTCCCTTGATTTATAATAAAAACATTCAGAGCTCCTTCAAAAAAAAAAAAAAAAGGTCGATTAATTGATTAATTTTGATTTTCAGATTTAAAAGTATTTACCCCATGCCAAAACTTTCCTAGATATATTCCCTACAACAGACCTAAGAGAGGGATGGGGAGAAGATGGAAAGTTGCAATGAGTTAAACAGACAAAAATCTATTGCAAAAAAGAGTTACCTGATTCAAAAGTTGGCATTTTCAAGTCACCTTGGTTCAGTTCTGTGCCATATTTTAATTTATGATATTTTGCCCTGAAAAAGTATGCAAATGTTTATCAAATTAGCATACAAGACTTTTATCAAATCAAAACATTCCACTATTCCCAATTAAAGCAACCATGCCAACATAGTACAATTAATCCACCTAAAGCTTTTGTGATAATTATTGCGTCAAACAATTATTTCTAGTCTTTCAAGAATACAGTTTTGAGATAGTATTTTGACAATTATCCACAATTAACAAGTAACTTACAGATGAGCTTAGTATGTTCTCCAAGAATGTGGGTTTTTTCCTGTGTTTCAGCTAATAAGAGAACCTTTCAAAAACCAGCAGGGTCAAGAACTTAGCAGAAGTAATTTTTCCAGTTGTACCACTGTCACAGGCCGCCAATCACACTACAACAAACGAACCTCTTATTTGGGGTTCCTGCCTATCTGTCACTTTGGATTTCCACTTCCATTTGTCTCCTGCTCTTTGCTTATGACACGCACCCCTCTGAAGAACCACGTTAGAGGGGTAGTTTCTCTCATCACCTGTATTCTCTTATGGATTTTCTTCTCTTCCTCATTGACTGGAGGCTTAGTTTCCAGTTTCTACTTAGCTCACCTATGTAAATGCACCTCAGTCCTTCCCTCCTTCCCATCTTCTGACCTCTACCTAACTCTAATCCCTCCTTCTCCATCTGATATGCTAAGGCCTGAACAGCAGGCCTAAGCCCAAGTTGACTTACAAGATGAATCTTGAGCGTGATTAATACCATCAAGGTTCTTTAGCTAAAAAATGATCAAAATATTTATATTAGTTGTTCTTAATGCCAAACTGGCTGTTGTAGAGATGTCTGTATAAGCTTGTGTAAGATATATTAAGAGATTCTCCCAACTAATATCCCTAAAGGCTTGTTAATAGGAGAAATCCTCCCAACCCATATCCCTAGAGACTTGTTAGTGGAATATTTTAGGTAAAAACCCTCCCAGCCATGGCCTGGGCTCTTGCCCTGGCCCCAGCTGGTCAGGAAGTGTGCCATCAGAGCCAGGCATTTTCTGCACAGAAGGTTAACAAGTCATTTGGACCTGTTGATTTGGCCCTTTAAAAGCTGGACCCCTCTTTGGGTGAACCTGAGACCTCATCTACAAGTGGATGCACCACACAGGATTTTCCCAGTTACCAGAAGGGCTCTCCAGGTCCTCACTGCAAAACAGAGCTCCCCAGAGCTTGTGGACTCTGGATGATGGTGAAGTATTTAGGCAATTGGTCATGTATCTTTCTCAATCACTATTCTCTCTCTCATATGGTAATGATTAGATGTATTACCTTGCCTATTTTTACTTGTTGCTAAAGCCAAATGAGTAATAATATCAAATGTAATAATGAGTAATAATATTAAACATAGCCTCTTCCTTCTGTGTTGCCTTAATATTAATAGTAAAACAAGATCATTCTTTCCACTCTGTCCATTCCACTACCCCCACTAACTGGCAAAACACCATCACTTTCTAAGATACCTGTCTTCATGATACTATTTCCATGGAAGCAAGCATGAGCTTTCAAAATCTTATTCTTTACCCAAGTTGCCTATCAAAATATCTTCAGCTCCCTTTAACACCAGGAATCTCATCTGAACTACCTACACCTTGGAATTCTCAAACTGTATCATTGATCTTTCACAGTTTGACTTTTGTCCCATAGATCCTTTGTAAAAATACTTGAAATCTCAAGATAAAGAACTCTAGGTGTTCTGCAGTAGAGCCAAGGTGAAAAATCTCTGTAAAAACATTACCAGCCATATTTTAAAGAAGCCTCTAAGAAATACAGGTGTCTATTATTCTAAATGAAACATTTGACTAAAGGTTTAAGAATAACTGAACAATACTTAGCTCTCATCAATGGTAAAGACTGTTCTTGAATATGAAACTTCTCAAGTAAAGACACATAATGGAATACATGCTGGGTAAAATCAAGGATTTCCAAAAAAAACTTCTCAAATGCCTGAGCCACTACTGCAAGTGTTTTCAAATTGAAAGTACATGCACATCTCAAATACTGCCTTATATATTTGATGGCAAGGATTTTCTTCTAGATTACACAAATTTCTGCTGAAATTGCAATTAGGAAGTCTCATTAACAAACTGTCAGTAGATGGCACTATTGACCCTTTTTAATAAGATAAAATCCCTCATTTCATAGCAATCACACTGTAACCGAAAAATTATAAAGCTCCTGTAGACTTTTGAGTGACCTGAATCCGACTGTCAAATAAACAGAATCATATTTTTTTAACTATTTATGAATATGTTCATAGCTCATCCATGCACTAGTAAGGCTGTCTACCTGAGGTGCTCTCTTTAAACTGAGAGACAAGGCTTCGTGCCACGTTGTAATAGGGCAATGTTCCATCAAGCTTTCCAGATATGAAAAGTACAGTGAGAGACTGGAGAAAATTATTACTGGCTCAAGACAACTGAAATGTGTCTGGTTAACTTGAAGTTGGATGAGTTTGAGTTTGCTAAGTCAATGCCTTGTGAAATGCTTTGATTGAATGCTTGGTTTAAAATTTGCCCTTGCCAGTAAAAGTTTGTTGTTTAAACTCCTGAGAACATCGTCATGTTTTCCCACACATCTGCCACAGGGTATAAAAAAAACTAAACCCCTTTAAGAAACTTGTCAAGCTAGTGTGGGGCTGGAAGTACATACTATGATTTATATGCCCTATAAAGTACTGGCCATTTGAGAGGTAAAAAACCCCAAGCAAACTTAAACAACCAAAATGAAAATAATTCAAGTTAAATAAAGTTGACAAAATATTTTGTTTTCAATTTGTAAGTGAAGCTAATAAAGTACTATAATTGAAAAGCCAACCTAAATTTGTTCCATTTAGAGCTGTGACATACTATTTAGGAGCAGTTGTTCCATTTTGGAGTTACAATTTCAAAACATTTAATTAAAATTCTGCTTTCATTGTTCATTAGAGCAGATAATGATGTATATGATCTAGAATTACACCAATGACTAGCGACTATAAATAAGCCAAAATATTGCTGCATGCAATGAGACCAGTTGTCTTTCACATCACAACTTCAATTTCACAGCAAAAATTAATCTTATTAAATTCTAATCAACTATATATTTGCACATCTATTCCTTTCCCTGTTGGGGTCATTACTATCTATCTTAAAACACACTAACAAGCTACAGTGTTGTTGATAAGTCAGTGACAATACTCCTCCACACCACAGAATAACTGAATTCTACAAGAGGCAACTTTCCAATCCCTGGAGTATTGACTTATCTGAGGCGAGGTTTCTGAGAGCGAAAAGGCGTAGAAGAAACAACACCCTAACTTGATTTAACTACTTCCTGCTTTTTAACCAATGAATCCCACCACTCATTTGCAAAGGGTATAAGTTAGCTCCAGTTCCAAAGTCCATGAAGCCAAAATATAGCCACAGCTTTATGATTTCAGCAAGTCTCATTAATTTAAGACCAACACTATAGTAATGAAGCTTGGAGTAGAGTGGCTCAGAGTACACAACAGACATCATCTGGCTGCGTCTGCAAACCACTATAAAAGAACACACACTAGATACAAACAAACAAACCCCACGCATGTAACTGCATAGGAGCTAATCTTATTACTGAAAAAAATATCCAGAACTATCAAAGCATTTAAGGACACTAAAATAATAACATTTTACTTGTCTAAAACATTATTACACATACTTAGAGATAAATACTAGAAATATTAAACTACTTTGTAACAACTACTGTATTTTATTTAATCTTACACGCTGATGTTCTGCTTCATAACTTTTTTCTGAGAAATCACAACAGTTGTTGTCTGAATGAGTTTGTTACTGACTCCTAATTGGTATTTCACTGCATGAAATTTTTTGATGGCATCAGGGAGTTTGCAACAAGAAAAGGAGAAAGAGGGTGGGGGAAATCAGGTGCAACACTGAAATTTGCTGTCAACAATCTTCAAGTCTGATATTCTCAGAATTTATTTTGCTTTGGAGCCGGTGTATTTTCATTAGTTGTGATTCTTCACTCAGGGGAACAATGACAAAACAATAACATGCATTATCCTGAACACTGAGTGCAACACGCAAGAAACCAACATAGTATCATTCTCGGATGATTTACTGACAAGTCAGTACCTGCTTGCTTTCAATTACTCAATCCATCATACTTTCACAGTTAGATCCCCCCGATCTAATGGGCATTCGTAGCTTCCTTGTTGCCTCCCACACATTCACCAGTCAACTGAAGTTTCAGTTCCCACTTCTAGCAATCTTCATGAGAATTGTGGCTGAACTTAAGCCAGGATCTTCCTCTTGAAAACTATGCAGTGTTGCATGGTACCCACTCGCCACAAGAGCTACAGCAAACAGTGTGTTCCTGCTTTTATTCTTCGGGTGTACATGTTTACCAGTTTCTTGCCCATCAGGTGTATTTTAGAATTTCATGGGAAGACTGTAAAGGCAGCTTTATTTCACGAAAGGAATGAGGTTTCACCAAAGCCATTCAACTTCAAATTGTGCATCCTGTTATAGGACGGCTTCACACTTCAGCTGAAATTAAGCACCTCTGATTTATCTCAATAAGAAGGCAATTCTCACTGCCTTCTGGTGTACATTTGCAAGAAGTCCCTGTGCAGCACACAGTTCATTATTGCCAAAATAAGCAAAATCTTTTTCTCCAGAAAGTTACTTACATGCAAGACACCTGCATCTGCCATAATAGCATATTATTTCTTTGATATGCTCAACGTTCTTTACACCCTAAGACCCTGCATACATTTCATCTGCCTTGAACCCAGAGTGTCTTGTACATTACCTGTAGGATATGACAATGAAATTTAGTTTTACACTGGCTGGAAACCCTGAGTTACTTTCCATTAGAAAGACAGGGCTGAATGAAATAATAGATCCTTTCTGCCTATTACTTCACCAGAAAACATATGATGTGCTGATATGGCTTTCTGTATGAACAGACACTATTTTCTGAAGCACCTCTATACTGGACACTTTACATAGAAGAACAAAGCCATCTTGCCAAAACATTAGGTTTTAATATGAAAACAACTGAAATGTATTTCTGTACTAGTCCCTTACTCACAAGACTGATCCATAACGTAAAATATATTTAGACATATTTACGCTTGGACAACTAACTTAAAAATATCCAGGTGAAACCTCACTACATTTTGCTACAAAATTTTAAATTTACTCTGGCAGGAATGGTCCCCCAAAATGAAAATAAACAAAGACTACATATTTTGTTGCCTGATTGTCAAGATGTTTCACCATTGGACTCAGCTACTTTTTAAGAGCAAGAAAAAATTAAAAATAAGAACTGAGTCCACTATTGAAAGTATAGGCACATGACAAGATAATTTCCCAAGTGATTTTACAAAATTAACTACCGATTTTGGTTAAATGGAATAACCAGGCAACAAAAGAACACGTAGGTTTGAAGGACATTAGCCCGTGCACACTGAATGGAATTTTAATTTTTTAAGCAGTAAATTAATGCTACAGATAACATACCTAGTGAGGCTAAATATGCAAGCATCCATGAAAAAAAAAAAAACTAAAACATGAAAAAAAGAAACTAAACAACTTAAAAATGCAAAACCAATTTTTAAAGGAATTTGTTCTGTCACAAAATAGAGTTTTCATCGTGCAACCCATACAAAACAGTTGAAAGGGATCAAGAGAGCAGTATTTTTCATCCTTTCAAGTTTAAAACAATTGAAGAACAGATAAAGGTATAGTAATAAGGTATGAACCCTTTGGGTATGTTCATTCTTATTCAGCATACCATAACTCGAACTTAGAAAACTGAAACTGTCCCATTTGTCTATTTAAGACAAAAGTCCAAACATTTTGAAAATTATGCAACTTTTCATTACAGAAGACACTAATGTTTGTCAGAAAACACAAGGTGAAGACGACCAACCTTAACCACAGTTTACATAAAGTAACACAGAATCATCTAATAAAGACAGTTCACTTAATGCGAGTGAATTCATCTTAGTCTATTAAGTTTTCCAGGTCAGAAGAAAAACTGAATTATTTGTATACCTACCTTTCTTGTTTTAATGCATATTCTAACATTTTTATTCTTCTCACTAAATCTTTCTTCAAATTTTCTTGGCCCTTTCTTTCCCCTTGTAAAAATGCTATCCGAGCCTGAAAACAGACAAAAAAAAGCAAAAACGTATTTTATTCCATTCTGTACCAAGAACAAAGCAACAAAGTCTGTCTCAGAAGGAAAAAAAAGAAAAAGGAAGAAAGAAAAAGAAAAAAACCTGTTTTGCATTAATTATTTCAGCGAGTCAATAACAACAAAAGTATTTCTGCCCTAGACACTGAATATTATTTTCTGTTCAAGATGAATAGGTATTAAAGTCTGTATAGTAACTCTAAAGAAGGCACAAACAGCAATCATATGAAACGTTTTAATAGATGCACACATTTTTGTCCTTACAGCATTGTTAGCATAAGGTCCATAATACATTTTCTTCCCAAAGCCATATTAAATTAGGTACACTTGAATTAGCAATTCAGCTTCTAATGCCACCATACTGAACAGATTAAGAAATGATTACATAAATTCAAACAAAGAATTCACAAATCCGTTATACAGGAAGCAACTATTTTATGGATTCACATTTTACTTCCTACTGAAAACAGCTGAATGTTAGAATATCAAGGGACAACTGGGTTTAGTGTGCTGTTCTATACAGAGAAAAATAATGCTATTTTTTTTAAAGCATCAGTCATACTACCCACTTAATTTAGAAAGAAGCAAGGAAGATTCCTACTTGCCTGCTAACCTAGTAGATAATGATAAATTCAGCAGACCATATAAGCCATCTCAACTAGCACAAAGCATTTATAGTTGAAAAATAAAGATAGTAAGTTTGTTGAGGAAAAAAGTAGTCTCTTCACTACAAAGTGAAAGGACTTCGGTTTTGACTTTTGCAAGCCAAAATTCTAGGGAAGACAAGGGAATTTGCAGATGTGAATACAAATTGAAACAGTTAATGACATTAGTGGATTGGCCATCATTACAGGAACACCATTACACAAACTCATTTGTCCTCTCTATGACTTTAAATTGACTGAAATAATTGAATACGTAATGCAGTACCAGATTCAATATAAAATTTCTTGGAAGAGCGATTTAAAAAAAATAGAATAAGGAAGGTAAAGTAGAGACCACATTGCTCGGTTGAGCTCAAGAGCAACACCACCATTTCAGTACTAAAGGAGGCATGGGGGGAGGGACGGAGGAAGTGCTGTAATCGGCACCTAATCTATCCTTGAAGATTTTTGTAAAGGGCGTGGTTGCAAGTTCATTACTCAGTGGTTACAGCCTGAAACAGTCTAACCAGGGTGATAGCATTCTTGCATTGCTCCTTTCTTGAGACCAAGTGATATCACCATGTAAAGACTGCACACATCAGCCCTGATTTTAGCCACTCTGGCCTTGTGCTCCATGGTGAACCAAATTAAAATATATTCCTTTACCTGGCATAAGCTAACTACTGATTTAATCAATTAAACTCCTAGTGAGAAAAAGGCAGTTATGAGTATTTCAGTTAAAAGTCTGTCAAGAGAGAACAAGATCCAGAGTCAGCAAACCCAACCCCAACTATACTCAACTACAATTATGCTAGATTCTAAAAAACACTCCAAAACTGACTCTAATCAAATAGAAAGTTAGCAGCCTTCTGCAGAAAACAATTAAACGTAATTTCCACTCCTCTAGTACCTAGGGCAGCAGCTGATCAACTTCACAAGCCTAACGTGCTATCCCAATTTTCACTAATCAATGCACAGTTGTTCCACACTACACATAAATACCACAGTACACACAGAATAGTTACAAATGTAGGGTTTTTTATAAAAATGTTACCTACACATATGCACAACAGCATACTACAAACATTTGGAAGCTACTGGCTGCCCACAGAGTCTATCTACAAAAATAAACTCAGAACTACTTTGGTAGTTATCTAATGAAGGTTAGGAAAGCTCCTATGCCCTTGGAATTGAAGGCAGTTCTCAACTCTTTCCAAAATCAATGTCTTCTGTAAGTGATGGTCTCCCCTTTACTTCCAGTGGCCAGCAACCTTTTATAACTATTTGAAAAATCTTAGCTGCAACTCTTGAGCCTTATTTCAACCTCAGAGAGGAAAACAACGTAATTGTAACCTACACAGAGGGAGGCATCTGCTTCCTAAATGCTCACAGGCAAACCTTTTCCTTATGGAAATGCTTCTGGCAATCCTTCTTGGCCAAGCAATATCAACTCTCCACACTTAAAAGGTATTGCCTGGATCTCATACTTTTCAACCAGCCAATTTAATGAGATATGTGATCTTGAGAATTAATATACTACAGAAATAATGGTATAAAAATAAAACTAAAAAAATTAAAATAAAAACCCAAGAACTTGCTTTACAAAAAGATCCTAAAAAACCCTTTTATATACAATAGTATTTAAAATAATCTTTACAGGATCCAATAGGTTGAACAGAAAGGTTAGCACACAAGAACACACTTTGTAGTTGAGGCTCTGGCATTTTTGTCAATATTAGCAGACTTCTTTTAGAAATGCTTTCTGTAATTGCTTTATGCATGTTTGATTTATTACTTTTTTCTCATTGTAACCATCACATGGCTAAAACATAACAGGTTAGCTATGCAGAAGTTAAGAGCTCAATCTCTAGAAACACAGAAAATCAATTTAGACTTGAGGAACACTTAGTCATCAAGACCTTCAATACAAAACCAAGAATCAGATCACCAAAAATCTGCTCCATAAATTAATCAGCTTTCTTCCTTCAGTCTTGAAGATGAGTGTCAAAACTATCCCCTGATGTACTGCATGACCATGAGCCCTATGAATTAACACACCTCCTTTTTTGAAAAGCAGTAAACCTCAGGGTCGATAAAAACACAAAGTAAACAGATCACCCTCAGGGGTGCTGAACTTAGGTTCCATACACAAAGACATGCTCAAAAATTTATCTCTACATGATACAACTTTCACAGTCCTTACATATTAATTTCCTTTGATCTCAGGAGAGATAGATTTGATACGATTTGTAAAAATACTGATTATTTAAGACTGTCTAGCACAAAAACTGGGAAACAAAATGGCACACAACAATTTCATATTCACCTTTCAACCCCACACTCCACCCTCCCCAGTTACAACAGAATTCTTTTCACTGTCTTAAACCAATTTGTAAGTCCCCAGGCTGATACTAAGAGGAGCGATCCTCCTCCTCTTATTTGTGTTCCTTCTAATGTGCTGACTTAGCTGCTGGTGTTGACACACATCAAGTCTACCGAGGAGATCATTCTATTTATTTTTTACTCGGTTCTGAATTACATCAGTTTCCTGATCCTACTCTGTCTGTATAGCCACGGGAGTAACTCAGGCTGGCACAAGCGATGCAAACAGGATACTGAAGTAACAACCCCTTTCAGTGACAACATTGTCTTAGATCAGCCTAAACTGACCATGATATCACAACCTGCACATCCAGAGCCCAAGAGTTTCAGAAACGTGAGCAGAGAGACTAAGAAAGTCAGATAAAACACAAGTCTTAACTCTTCTAAATTGAAAATGCAATCAAAATGCTTTTTTAAAAGTGTATTATCAAGAACATTTTTTAAGGAGGAGAAAAACACATTCTTTTATAAAACATGTAATAGTTCTGTAAGTAAAAATATGGCCACTCATGGCTTAAAAAGATCCAGCTGAATTTAGTTGTACACAGATTCTGTTAGAACATTTTTCAACACGAGTAAGGACTGTACTTTGAATTCTTCAAAGCCTACCCAAGGCTTTCATTTTCAGGGCAGGTTTCTTCTCTTCTACCAGCCTATAAGTTTTCATATTTTCAAGTATTTTCACAAATCCCTGAGATCCACTATGTTTCTACAAAATTGGCATTTAAATAACTCTGGGCTCCCTCTACACCTTGGCCCTCAGCTGCAAGTAGGAGTACCACCACACCAACTTGCTCAGCTTTATTATAAAAGTGAGCTTTGAGAAGTAGTTAGAGCGACAGATACTTTGTATTTGTGCAAGGATGCATTAAATAATGCCTGAAACTAGGCAAGATGGAATTCAAGGATAAAAAGAATTACTGAATAGCTACTTGAACAGTATGGATCCCAGGACAAAGAATTGTCTGGGGTTAAAAAACTACAAAATGCACATAAAGAAAGGAACAAATAAAAATTCTAACATGTAATATTCTAGACTTTGTAAACTTAGTATTGTTTTAATAGCATGTTGCATTTCAGACACACATGCATTTTGTAGTTGAAAGGGGTTTTATCTTTTAAATAGGAAGTCTGACCATACTCAAAAGTCAACAATCTTTCACCAAAACTCAAACAAGAAACTGAACTTTCCCTTAAATTATAGGAATAATTAAAATCACTTCTTACACTGATACTCCACATCCCTAGTATACAATTATACTATTGGATGAAAGTGTAACAGAAGACTTAGTTTACTAAATTACTTGCACATAACTTTAAATTATTAAGAATACTGTATTTCACACAGAAACTCGTATCAAAATTTAAAGAAAAAGTTTCCTGGGAAGAAAATGAGGGGTTTTTTCCCCCCTTATTTTGAAAGAAACTCCTAAAACTTCAGAATTATTCCCTACATTTCATACAGCACCACCCATAGCAACATTCACATTAAAATTGCACTTTATTGCTTTAACTGCCCAGAAAAGCCTGACTATCTTCACATTGATCAAACGTATTTCTCTTAGCCACTGAGGAAAAAGGAGAGAAGTTATTACAGCATTTTGGGCAGGTAAAATTGCATATGTAACCTAAAGGTTATATAAAAATTAGGATATCCATATAGAATTTGATAGTCTTATCTTACTAATAAATCCTGACATGCAGTATTTGAAATACTTGTTCAGCATCTCAAACATAGCAAAACATATTAAAGGGAAAAGGAGGCATGAAAGAAACCTGGATGGTAAAGCATGGAAGACTCATTTAAAGCCTTCTCTTCCACTGTTGAAACACTTAACACTTTCCCATACAATTCAAACAATCAGATTCTAAGGAGTTTACCAATACAGCACACCACACTCAGAAAATACTTTCTTTCCATTGCAGTTCTAAACATTATCAACTCTTAGTCTCTAGAAGTTTATTTCGAAAAAATTCTACTATATCTAAAGTAATGCCAGCTCTGCACTGCTTGTATTTTGTTTTCCTAAAGCCCATTCAGACTTCTAGAAGGAAGGCAGGAAAGGCCTGCAGTAATTTTGAAAGAAGTGCAATGCACTGAAACTACTCAGTGCACACATTAAGCACATGCTTATCCTAGTAGGAGATGTCACAGAACTCAAAACAACAGGAACATTTTATCACACAGTAATATTTATCTAATCTTGATTTTCAGATGTTTATTATGCTGAAGGTGCAGTAGAACAGTTTTGGAAAACTAAAAAATACTGGGGAGGTGGAAGATTTGACTTCCAACAGTCATTTAAGAGTTATCTTAAATGTGCAGCTATTAATGTTTCAGTTCCCACTCACAAAAGGGAAACTGAACATACGAGAAGCCTTCACCTTCAGTTTTCAACAAATACAGTCTGCAACTTCATCTCCTTCAGAACAACTAAAAGCATGAGTTTTAATGCACTCTTATGGATCTGTTTATGTTTATGTATCTATTTTGATTGCAATTAATCCTTAAACTGTCAACTGAGGACTAAAGAGACTTTGACTGCTATAAATAAATACATATATAAATTTAAAAAAAAAATCTTTATTTTGTAAATTAAAGTCTCGAGATTCTCTCTCTAGTAAATTGTGCAGTACAATAGATGTCACTGGTAACATCAGGATCATACGTGTTTCAAAGATACATTACTTTTACAGACCCCATAGAATAAAAAATAATTGGAAGACAAGAAAAATATACAAACAACACCTCATATATTAACAGAAAATCTTTACTTCCTAAAATAAGCTCAGGTTAAAGACGGGGAAAGAAAATATTTTAACAGCTAGTTAATACCAGTGTACATTTGAAGAACATTTGCAAATCAAAAAGGTAATTTTCTGTGCAACATTGTGAACAGTCAGTTAACTACCGGGATAGTTAATTACTACACTTAGAGTAGTAAAGCTACTAAGATGTTTCCCAAAGGTTACATTTTTACAGATCTTTTCCATTTGAGCTGATGATCATCTCTTGCATCCCAATTTATACTTTTTTCATAGACTCAAGTGACTGCTTTCTGATAGCTTGTTAAAAGCATATCCTAACCACTAGAAAAGTGACATACTTGAGCAGCCGCTGGACACGAGTAGGAACAAGAACCCCGGCTGGCCCTAAGGAGGTTAATGACACAACTGACACATAAGAGGATTTACTCGTCCTTAAGTCCCCATCAGTCCTGCAGTGGGTATGGGAAAGACCAGGCTTGCAAAACTTTCTCCTTTCCTTAATCTGTCCTTCCTCTTTCCAACTCTCACCATATCATTCACATTTAAAGGTCTGCCTCTTCACTACAGGGCCAAGTATTGTCAAGTTTAATCAGCTTCTTTGACCAACTTAGAGAAAATCCAGCCTTCAATTCCATCTTCTTCTGTGCTAGGGTCAAACTTCTGAGTAACAACTTCAATTCAGCATAAGACTGCCTTCATTCTGTCACTCCTCCTTAGAATTTTTCCATCAAATACTTTTTTTCTAGGATTTTTATAGCCAGTCTCTTAACCAACATGGTATTTAGAATAGTACAGTAACAAAACTCATACAATTCATAATTGTGTTTTTAAAGTCTAACAATCCTCTAAACATCATGGTTTGTGAACAAAGTAAACCAACTGTCTGTCCATAAACTTAGTATCTAGTACAGAGAAGCTAGTGGAAGTGAGGGAAAAAAAAAGACAGACTACATGTCCAAACAGTTGAAGGCACTAAAAACACTGGATTCACACTCTGGTAGCATTCTCCTCAAGGACTAACATGTGCAAGTCCATAAACAGGAAACTATAACCTTTTTTTTTGAATAGCAAATCCAAGTGCCTTAGGAGCTTAACATTCATTGACCACTCTTGTAGTAAAGCATTCTTCATGCAAGAACAGACTTCTGAAATTTTGTTTCAGTTAAAAACTTACCAAACACTGAGCACAGTTTAATTTATAAATTGGTTTTCCTTTTTAATTTCAGTCCCAGAGACACTCCTTCAGAAAAGTAAGCTCCTGCCTAGGAATGTGTAAAAGAACTTTCATTTTCCTGACAGAACATTCTATTCCGTAACACTCAATTATAACATCAACTTCAGGAAAACCGAAGTTAATCTGGTCACTATCATCAACAGACTAAAAGAACTACCAAAATACTCCATACCACAGTGTCAGAGTATTTGTCACTGTCCCTATATACCAGCTCTCCTTCTCCCCACAATTAGACATCAGACCCAAGATACAGCAAATTTTATCTGAACGCCATTAAACAGCATTATTTCTTTATTCAGCTGACAGTTAACAGGAATGCTTGGAGCCACTACATTACCTAACTAGACACAAATGCTCATTTTGACTGCAAAAAATGCTCACTCATTTTTATCTCCAAGTTATTTTCTTCACCAGTATCAGTATAATCCTACTGAGGAATTACAATCTTTCAATTCAAATATCAAATGCCGTCACTCAAGATAATCAAACAAACAAGCAAAACATAAGCAGCAAAAGTAATTGTTACTAATTATAAATACTTACTATTCTATGAAGTGTCTGAGCACCATATTTCAACTGCCTTTCTTAAGCAGGTTGAATAATCCATGAAACATGTTTGAAAACAAGCTCCAAATTTAAGGCAGTCATGTTCTTAACGATAATTTAAGAAAGCTCTGCAAGCAAACATAAATTAAACTAATTCTCTTTACAATTCAGATTGACAATTTAAGTAACTTTCCTCAAAGAACCTTCTGAAGATCAAGTTACAAAGTAAAACTAATAATTCTAAATTTATTTTCTTAACAGATTTTTTATGGAATTTTTATTTGTTTCACATCAGTTTTTCCAATAAATAAAATAACAATATAAGTGTTCATGTGCCTTTTACAGAAAAATGCTTATACAAGATGTTAGGTGATCAACCATCCCATGATGTGTTTATCCAGCTGTGTGTTGGATATTTTATCCAGAAGGATTTATTTTATCCAGAAGGATTTTGTGAGAGACAGTATCAAAAACTTAACTGAAATGCAAAAAGATTACATCAGCTGGCTGCCCTTGATCAACAAGGTGGGTTACCCAGTCATAAAAGGAAATCAGGTTTGATAAGCAGGACTTTCCTCTCATGAAGCCATGCTGACTGTGACCAGTGACTGTGTCATCTTTCAGGTATTTTTCAATGGCTCCCAGAATAATCTTCTCCATGATTTTACCAGTCACTGAAGAGAGACTGACAGGCCTGTTGTGACCAGGGTCATCCTTCTTGAAAACTAGGATGTTAGTCAGCTTCCAGTCAATTGGCACCTCTCCAAATGTCAGCCAAAAATCAGTGGTTTTTTCACAGATGAAAAGAAATTCTTCTTGGACTATCATTTGTTGAGAAACTATTGCAGCTTTGCACTTTTAAAATCCATTAAATCATGGTATTTTCTAAATGTCTGTGCTGGAAAAAACTCAGAACACAGCTTCACCACCAATGACAAAAGCTGATTCTTGCCAAAAATATCAGCTATCAACTCTAAGTATTCCCTCCATCAATTAACAAGACTGTAATACGGCATTTCCTATACAAATTTTCTGTTTTGAAACATTTTGTACATTATTCCAGTATGGACTGCTTAAGAGATTCAAAGCTTGTGAGCAGTACCTTCTCTGAAAAACAACTAATAAAAACAGACACAGACAAGCTTGTGGACAAGTATGAGTCAAGTCACCAGGTTGACTTGACTCATACAAAATATGAGTTATACAAAATATAACAGCAAAATACGTTGTAACCACAGATTAGATAGTGTTTCAAACACCTGAGAAATATTCTTGGCTATCACCAGCCATGACACTACAGTGCAGCATGTATTCCGAAAACATTTAGGATCATCACCGATGTCATTTAATAACAACATGTTCTACATACAGTAATGCTTAAATAATGCCTAAAGAAATTTCACTTTACTTTGAAGTCTCCAAAGTAGTTGTCTGTCCAGATCCAAACTCTCCCATGCCACAATAATCAGAGGTTCAAAAGAAACCATTGAATATGCTTTTATCTTCTCTCTGTATCACTGAAATACAGATAATAAGAGTACTCAAAATAGGTCTGCAATTTTCACATAATGCTACGGAACGGTCCCAATTTACAGCACAAACTGATTGCAAAACACAGAGTGAAGTGCAGTGGAACCAGAACAACTGTAAGGGAAATTCTTCAAGAAAGGTCAGGACTACTTTGCAATTGTCAAGTCTCATAATTTACACTGCAAGGGTTCTTGTACATTTTCTTCTAACTTTAATTTTTCAAGAACAGCTTCCGGCCCTGGGCAGGCATATTTAACAACCCACCAACAAACTAAAGAAATACTCATACTTTTGACACTTGCCATCAATATCCTGCTTAGGTCCCTGCTTTAGTTATTAAACAAAAGGGTCATGGCCTTTCTCAGTAGACACTAGCCACGTTGACTACATTCCACCTTTAACAGCAGAGATAGCACTGGCTTCCTTCTCACTTAACACAGCCATTCTTAGGAATCCCTTACTAAGATCCAAGTAATCCCTTAGTTCCCTCCGTTTCAAGGGTCCAGTTCTTTATGTCTGATGCCTTAAGAAAAACCATGGGAAGAACATACAAACTTAGTAACAGTAGATTAGACTACAGAGCAATAGATAGCTTCTTGTGAATCCATTTCTATTTTCTCTGTGTCTCCATGAAGAAAAGATTTGTAAATTTTCATTGGATAAAAATTATTTCAGTATGTTCCACACCTGTTGCCTGATTATTTCTTTAGCTGTTGTACCAAAAGAAAAAACAAAACCTCCAAAAACAAAACACAAAAACACCCCAAAAAATATCCACACAAAGAAAACAAGAAACAACTGAAAGCAGTTACCCAACTTCACACATATATCTATCACACTATTTACACACCTCATTGGGATTTATTTTTTGTAAGGTGAAGTTCCAATCTGCTGTGTCATAACCCTTAAACAGAATGATTTTCTACTGTAAAATAAAAAACCTGAATAAGTCTGAAACCCAGTGAGGCACCTAATAAGGCTACCTCAGACTGCTTTTTGACTTAGCAGGACTGAATTCTAAATGGATCAGTCCTCAAAATGTTATTTCCAGACCTCAAACTGGTTTTATGTCAAATCTTCAGCATTTTTTCAAAACTGTTACTAAACAATGGGACGTTATATTGTAATGTTGATTCTGCCAGTTCTGCACAGGTCACAAGACAGAAATCACTTCCCAATTTCTGTATTTATAGCTCCCTTATAGCACTTACAAAGCCAAAGATCATTCAGGGGTTTTATTAATTTCTTTTAGCAGGAAATTCACAGAAGTCATGGAAGAAAACAACTCAGCATGACTATTTCAGAAAAAGTTCATCCTCAGTTGCAGTTGCTCATTCCACCATTATCATCTCTATTTTCTGCATTCCTCCTAAATGCATGAATCTTGCAAATAACATCTTTGAAACAAAACCCAAAAGTAGCTACACACTTTGGACCACTTCTGTCTAAAACGATTCACAGACAACTCTTTTAAACTGTTTGACATTTTTGGGAATAAATTTTGCTCATAAAAGAAATTTCTTTCCAATAAAGTCACAACTAAAACCAGTAAGACTAATTATATATATACACCAAAAGACAGTATTTGAATTCAGTAAGATTAAAAATACCTTTACTGTCAGCACCACTATATTGGCACATTATTCCATTAACATGAATCTACTTTTGACAAAATGCCACATTTGGAGCTTAATTAGATATTTAATACTAAATACAAATTAGAATATTAAGCTCATTCTCTTTACTGTTACTAGTATTTGTAGTACAAGAGCACATAAATGAGAGTGAACTTGTATACTTTGTAGTATGGCAGGTTCTTACAATCACTATAGAGTTGGAAAGGGAAGGGAGGAATTGCAGTGTGGCAAATATCCTCAGGAATGCCCACTTTCCTTTCCAAAGCGAGGAATACCTATTTATTATTTAGGAATAAAGAGGAAAGTATATTGCCCAGCAGACTGCGAGCACAGTGATCTGAAGTGACCTATGCTGTTGAAGTGATGAACACTCATGTCAGTGTTCATCAGCTGCAGGTCAGTAGCACACATTCCTAAGGGACTGTAGAAAGCAAGAACTAAAAGTGTTTCAATATAGGAAGCCATACATATAAAAAAATATATATACATACGTGTATATAAAAGAATACAATCTTACAGAGTGTAGAGAGCTTTGCCTTAATGCAATGGCAACACTGACAATAACAAAATTGAATATAATCAAGTTCATGGAATTAAAAGTTATGGAGGAGTAAGACAGTTAAAATAAAAGTGTATAATGCACTATTCTCAATGAGGCATCACAGAAAGTTGACAAGGAGCAGGTATTTTGCACCTCCTAAATGTTAATCTGTCTGCCTGGCACAGAACTTTGCCAGCACTGTCTAATTTACACCACTTCACCAGGGAGTTAACAGAGCCAGTAGTCCTGCCTTCTACCAATACAACTGTACTAATCTTGCTAAAGATATGAAACAGAATAGGTGTTACAAAACTTGTAAACATGTTTAAATGCTCTTATTGAACATTCTTTTGAGAGTTCTGTTTGCCAAAGCAGGATCTTTTCTTTTCCCAGGGTCTCAAGGTATATTGCAGATTCTGTTCCTGCACCCTGGGGTCTCATCCTCAAAGAATGCAAACCACCACAGTTTCAAGTGAAATACTAGAGTCGAGCATTCTCCAGCTTCTTATAGTGGTCACTGGCATAAAGTCAAGGGACTTTCTTTGGGTTTCTGTCTTCTAGGAGGAGTACTATAGGATCACCAACCTCAAATTTGGTAGCAGTTAAGGAGTGACCATATCTTGGGTGAAAAGAAAACAAGGTGAGCAAATGTAAAAAATTTTATAGCAATCAACCCATTAAAAAAATATATATATAATCAGAAAGACCTTCAGGCATATGGACTTACTGAAGTTCATTCTCTATTTCAGGATCATTTCAATCAGCATTCAGAGAAGCACACTTTTTTTCAGAATGTTACAGCCAACACATGCAGGATTTTTCCATGCACAATAACTTCAACTAAACCTAGGAATGCACTTCATCTATCATTAAATGGAATTTATTCTGGAATCATAAAAATGTATTTTTACCTTTAATTGCCAACAGCAGGCTACCTCTAATCAGACATTTTTATAAAGATACTACAGTGGATACTGTAGAAAAACCTACAGATTGCTAAATTCATGCTGTACCTTCAGGACTGGTCCTGAAGAACAGCCAACTTCCTAACCGGCTCTTAATACCTGTTGGAGTTGCACTGGAGGCAGAAGATAACATTAAACTAAGTATCCTGCTGAGCATGGCTTAGGATAATACAAGAACAGTCTGAGTGACAAAAAGTAACCATTAGATAGGCAAACAAAGCTCTTGCAAGTCATACATTTGTCCTGAAGATACATAAAATCACTGGAAGACCCAACTTCCCCAGCCACTCTCTTCATCAGTTAGGAAAAATAAATCCATCATCACTTTCTCCTAACTTCTTAAATGACAAGATGGATCAGGAACACCCACCACTACCTCAAAACCTACTTTCAGCATGAAATAAATAATTATACCAACAGATACTTCAGTCCTCACAAAAAATTCTCCAAGTGAGATTTCCTAAAAAGCTATTAAATGTGCATAGGTATAATGGCAATGAAACTAAGAAATAAAATGCATGCCCAGTGTTTAAAAAAAGAAGTAATTCTTCACCAGGAAGCGTTACATAACTTATCTGCCACACACTTCTACACTGTGCCTAAAAGAAAACCTCAACAGAGTAACTGTTACAAAATAACAGTTCTGTGCACTGATTCTAAGAGTATTATTATTGCAAATAATCATTTATGAAAAGGCAATTATTACACAGAAAAAACACTTTTATACCAAGTGTTGCTAGAAGGGAATTATTTAGAAACAATATTCCAGAAAAAGTTACACAACTACTACACTGACCCAGTATCTCGTACATAAACCTCACAGCTATCCAGGTACTTCCTGTTCCTGTTTTTACATGGAGCTTAATATCATTCCATGTCCTACACTCTTTTATTTTTTTGCCTTTATGAGGTGAATATTACAAGAAAATTTTACAGAAATCTTAAATATCTAAATCATCTGTTTTAAATATAAAATTGGAAGAATGAGGTTATCCATACACAAAAAGGAAGCATCTCTGCACATTTTAATTTAGAAGCCTTGTCAAGAAGCCTATGAAGAAAGATTCACCCAGACACACAGAACAAACCTCTAACCTTCACTGAACAAGCACCTGAAGTTCTACCAGAGGTGGTGTGTGTGCCTGTTAATGCAATCGACTAAACAGCTATGGATGCCACAGCAAGGAAACACTTGATTATGTCTAATTGCCCTCTACCCAAAATACACAGAACTCTCAATTCAGTGTTTTAAACTTAAAAGGGACTTTACTCTACAAAATATATAGCTGTTTTCATCATTACCTTAGAAAAATGATTAATGAACAGAAGTTTCTGGGGTTTAACTTCTTATGTGTACACTATTTTCTACAGAAAAAAGGTTCATTATAAAAGAAAAGGTATTAAATATTCAAATATTTTATTATGTGAATAAACATTAGTTATTTGGACCATGAACTACCTCTGCACCCCCGCTACAGCAAGCACCTTAACAGTTTGCACAAACAGAAGTTAGCCAGTTCAGATGCATGTATTACCCACACACCTCATGGCATTTACAGTAAGAATGCTGGTAACTTTTTACAACCTATTTCCTTTTATTTTCAGTCAGTGTTGATCAAGTATCCCTTGGGTTTTTTTAAGGATTGATTTAGATTTAGTTAAGCTAATTTCATAATAAATACAGAGATTCACCTGTAAGATCCAATGAAATAGCAGTTTATCAATTAATCATATTTCCAACTTCAACTATCTAGAATGCAATCGATAAACAATCTTGTGGTTAAAATACACTGTGTGTTTCACAACAGCAGCATCTGAATTTCCTGCCTTAACCTTGCATATTATATCACAATTAATGCCCCCGATATAAATCAGGGTTTGTTTTTTAAGAAAAAACAGTATTGAAACAGCATCAAAACAGCACTAAATATTTTGTCAAACAATCAAATTAAAGCATTTTCCTGCCCAAGGCAGAGAAGTTAGAAGTAGATGATCTTTAAGGTTCCTTCAAGCTCAAACTGTTCTGTGACTCAATTTCAAAGCTACCTCATTGGTCATGAGAATCTAAGAACAGCTCGCCTGGTCAGACCAATAGACCACCAGCCTCAGTATGCCACTCCTGACCACGGGCTAGCAGGCAATTCCACAGGACTACCACAAAAACAAAAGAATAGATCTCACAAAACATTTCAAATCTCAGAAAACTTATAAATCAAAAAGACAGTATCTTTGAATTTAGACAGCTGCAGGAAATTTTCTTCCATGAACTTATCCAAACACTTTTTGACCCAAGAAAATGTTAGTATTTACAACAGATCCCTGCACAAAATGCCACTAATTCCTGAAAAGTCAGGGGGTTTTTAAATACTTATTTTTACTGTATGCTCCCTAGCTGCTGAGACGCAGCTTGTTTCCAACAAATTAATGACCATTCTACAACCCTCATAACCACTTCCACTTGCAGTCTATCATCAAACCAAATTATTTGCACACCAAAAGCAAGGCAAAGTCTGTTATGAAAAGAATTAACTGTTCCTCCAAGCTTAAGAGAGAAACATTCCCAACATTATCCCTATTCTCCCTTCAAACCTACAACAAAGTAAAACAAGGAACACACAGGTAAGTATTTCAGCAATTGATCCTTGCTACACTTTGGAAATGCTGAAAGACAGCATGATTGTATATACACTCTGAACATGGTCTCATTTTGTTCACAATATCAACACTTTTACATATGTTATCTGAAGATACATTTCTTTTTTAAAGAGTGTCCTGTATAAAATTCCTTCTCTGAGTCTGCTCCACCATCCCCAGCAGAAAGGGAAGCGGGGAGGCATGCAAGTAAAATCTGAAATCTATTGAGTTTTGGTGGTTTGGGGTTTTTAAATACCTAAATAAAGAATATTAGAAAATGTTAGAAAGCATGCTTCCATAATGTCTCTGAATATTTGGGAAAAAGAACATTTATCAAATGAGATAAACTAGGAACTTCAGTTGTGCGCCACCAAAGATGTCATTTTATAGGACAGAAAATGTATTAACAATCATAGTAACCTTTATGCACACTGAAGTTACTTGAGAGGCTGTACAATGTTTAAAGCAAAATTGCATGTATTTTGTTCTGAATGTTTATGTTTCTTAATTATTCTTCCTATTCATTAAAGCATTTGGAAGTAGCATCTACAGGTAATTTTCTCCCAATATATTCTTGTGTGATTCTGAAGTATCAGAGAATATTCAATCTGGTTTTTACCTAGTTCAGAAAAACTGAATAAACTGCACAATTTAGACTTTTATTCCAGACAAGCATTATCAGCCTGTAAACCCTGTAAGAAAGTGGATCTCTTGATTTTCCCCACAATGTTGAAAGCTTTCCTATGATACTCCTTTCTGACACAACTTTATCTTAAGAGTTTCTGTAGTGCATCTCTACAATGTCTTCCCATCCAAGTTCCATTTCCTCTTAGGATACTATGGAGCCACTTACCACCTTGAGTAGTTATTTCTAACAAATACGTAACATTCAATACGGACTTGCTGTAATTCCTCTAAAGTGCATAAATGTCTTAGAAAAGACCATTTATCTCAGCATAACAGCTGGTCATTATTGACCAACATCAAGGTCATTAGATTGGCAGATCAAAGTTACATTGCTACAGTGAAAATCTTTTAGTTCCCTAAATAGTGACCAGATCATGTCCATTACTTGAAGTGAACAAGACACTATGCAAGGCCAGACAGCTTATTTTCAACACAGCAACCAGTGAACACTTAAGAAGTCACTGCACCAGCCAGTATTATAAGAGAAAGGAAAGAAGTGTACTATGTTTCAAATACTGCACTCCTGATATTTGACATTCTGTACTTGATACTGGTATGCACATACAGATTTGTCCAATGATTATGCTGCTTCCCTTCTGCACACAAGCAGAACAGCATGCACCTGAGGAGTTAGAAAGACAGCGTAAAATTATGAGCATTTTAGATTTGAAGTCTGATGTAAACGTAGACTTAAGTCTACCAGTACAAGACTTCAGATTCAAAAGGCTTGAGACCCTCTGTCAGTCATTACAGCCTCCATAATGTGGCATAAACCTCCACACAGTGAAGTAACATGTACTTTAATTTATTTATAAAAATGTGTCCCATAGGTAGAACAGAAAAAAAGTCATCACAAGATCCCAGAAAGAACAAACTGTTACTGCAGATCCTCTGCCCCTTCACCATCACCCCTCTATGCACAGAGCACTCCTACTAGGAGTGCCAATTCTCCAGTCACTTGAACTACACAGTTAAAAAAAGGAGTTGAGTGGATAAACCACACAGGAATCCCATTAATTCATATCACAGATAAGAAAATATCTTCTTCTTTGGAATAATAAATTCTTTGAATCAGAACACATAAATGAAATCACACATATTGCTAAGTCATTTGGTTTTCCACATACTTTTTATAAACAATCGTTAGCAAAGTTTTAAAGAACTTGCAATTGCCAGGACTGAGAAGCAATGTTTATGGAGTTTACTGTCATCTTGAAAGAATGAAGAAATAAGAAGAATGAAATTACCTGCACCAGGAGAGTTGCAGCTAAATCATCCAACGCCCATTTCCATATAAATTATCTACTGTCATGCTATGGAATTACTGTTTTCCTTTCAACCCAGGAGGCCTCAATCATCAAAAAAATTCACACCTGTACCTAGCATAACATAGATGATTAACACTCTCATTAGTTTCAATGGACGAAACTGTTGTTTGGGGTCGAAACTATTACAGTTTTATTAGCCACAAAATATGATGTGACTTCACAACTTAAGTTGCAGAACCAACAAAAAAACCCCACAGGCCTAGTAAACATCTATCTCCAAAAATATCCTCAACACATTCTGCTCTTAGTCTTCACCACTGTATAGGCTGAGACCTAAAATACAAAGGTAATGTCCTCCCCTCTTCTATCCTGGGCTTCCAAAGTTATAAAAAAACCAACCCCAAACACCGTCGTGCATAGACACCCTGCAGCAAGTCTGCTGTCTCAGCCCCATGACATGCACACGTATGGGAATCAACACATCATCAGGGTCAACAATACATGATCAGGGCCAGAACTGCCACCGCACCTCCACAGACACGCAATCGGAACGGTGACACCATGGACAACAAACAGCGGCCACGAACAAAAAGCAGCAGGGCTGGCCAGAGTGCAGCAGGGAGTCCAGAGGCCGCGGGAGTTCAGAGAAGCACTTCATCAGTCAGACACAACTTTCCAAGTCTCCGAACTGCTCTTCGTGTTAGGGTACAGCAGTACCTCGTTTTAAAGTAACAAGCCCATACCTAAAACTAATATTTCAAGATGGTTTTGTTTGGTAATGAACAGCACTGACAGACTTATTTATAAACATAATGCTGTTTCACTAAGATGCTAAAAAAACCAAGAGAAACAGTCAATTGCCCTCTGCTAAAAACACCCATCCATGTCCACCACAGATTTTAAATCCAGCCATTCCACAAGGTTTAAAATGGAAAGACTGGCAGAAAGTGAAGGAAACAGTGAAACCTCCTCATTTGTTTCCCTTGTTTTTTGGGTTTTTAAAAAAATTCTTTCTTAATTATAGTTCTAACAAAAATAGTGCAACTTACATGCTTATTATAGAGCCAGTAAAGAATTGCCCAGGCTCAGATATACTTATTGGTTCTGAAACCTTAAAGGAAATGCCTTGCAAATATCAGCTGCTGTTGCAGTGCAATTTGATGGAATGCTACCTCAAAACCGTAAGCATTCACTCAGTACAAAAATCACCAAAAAATTCTTTGGAAGCAATAAAGTCTGCTAACATTTTTTACATTGTTATTATATACGTTTCTGTCCCATAAAAAGATAATGGTTCCTATGTGGATAACTCACATTCAGTGAATTTTGTAATGAGTTAATAAATTTGTAACAGTCTAGGTATGATTTTGTTTTTACTTCCAAAAGTAATTAGTAAAATTATTCTATTACTAAAAGCAAACATTAGCGGCAGAAAATGTATATTGTAACTCCAACACTTGGTCTCTATCCTGAGAAGTTATTCGATTTCCGTTCCCGAGACGAAGACGGATTTTTTTGTATACTGAAATGACCACGCTGCAGATTTATCGATTCCTCACTCTTCTCCGATATGAAATCTCCAAAGAAGCGAGTCCGAAAGAAAGACACAACACATTCGACCTGCCTCAAATTGCAAACCTAAGTTCTTTACTTAAAATCTACCTGAACTCCTTTTCCTCGTCCGGCCCTGGCTCGGGAGGCAGGCACTCCAGCCTCCTCCTAACTCCCTCTTTTCCCTCCAAAGCCAGAGCTCGCCGAGCTTCAGGGAGGCGCCAGTCCTCCCTCCCTCCCAGGCCCGGAGGCTCTGGCCGTCGGTAACCCGCACGGGGCCGGGGAGCCCGGAGTCATTGTGCTGCGGGGGCCGAGCCCAGCTGTCAGGGCGCAGCGCAGCTGGCCCGCCGGCGGGGAGGAGGCAGCGGGGCCACAGCCCCGCGCCGCGGCAGCGCCCGC
>VZRO01001750.1:494830-580672 GCA_013397915.1 Daphoenositta chrysoptera | reverse complement strand
TTCGCCCCGCCACTCGGGAGTGCCGAACGCCCTGGGAAGAGTCGGCGGGAATGCGGCCAGGCCGGGGCCTGGGACCTAAAGCGGCGCGTCGAACACTGGAGTTTTTGAGGCTCTGCGCGGTTTAATGGTGCGCTGAGTTTGCCCTACAACGAGGTGGCTTAGAATAGATGTATTAAATTTATGGCATGTTTCTGGAAGCTGGCTAATCTCTGGTAATTTTCATGGTATCTCGGTTGTGATGTGTCTAATGTATTCCCCGCTTGATGAGGAAGAGTGCACCATGTTTGCTTTTCAAAAGTCTTTTCCACGTGAGGGCGGTTTTGCAAGAAATTACTGGTCTATTTTATCTGGCTCAGTTTTATCAGTGGTAGCAATGCAGTGTTTGATGCTGTAGTTTGAATATGGTGCAATTACCACGGTTGCAAAATATTGCTTTAAACTGTAATACTTAAAAATTATCGTCACATCCTATTTCAAATGATCCATAGGTCACCCATTTTAAATAAGGTAGGTCTTTGGTTTTGCTTCTCTTCAGAGTTTTTACATGCTGTAATGGATAGTTTCCTAAAAAAGTTCAATTTTTGACAGACCTGGAATTCTGTTAATTACTGGAAAAAAACTCTGTTTGTCTCAGGACTGGTGTTTCCTTTCTTTACTAATCTTTCCTTAGGTGTGTATTGATGCTTCAGTTAGTTCATCCAGTCCTTCCTCTCTTCTCCATTAAATCATTTCCTACTAAAATGTCATTGTACATTCTTCCTGATTCCATACCGATTAGGCAATCTAAATCCCACTCCTTTCCACCTCAGCTGAATTCTTTTCATTGTCTACTGACAGTACCTAATCATTATTACAAACTGAGACTTAGCTCATAGCCAGTTTAACCTTTTGTTTAGCTCCAATTGTCCAGGACTTTCCTCATTCCTGAGTATATGGGAGTTATTGCAGTTTAATTCCGTTACTATATTCAGCCAGCATTTTGACAACAGCAAAGGAAAACTTTTTTATTTTTTCCTTCCTCCCTTGGCTTCCCTAGATAATTAAGGTTGCTTTTTTTAAAAATCCCTGTCCTGAAATTGAACACAGTGTTTTATTTTGAAGCCACACAGATACACTTGTTTCATCTTTTTGATGAATTGTTATGGGCACAGTATTTAACTAGAATGCAAAAATTACTTTCACTGATAAATTTAAAATTGTATGTGGTTTTTTTAAAGCCTTGTCCACAGTCACAACAAAAGTAGCAAGACCAAGGGTTCTGATTATGTGTGTGGTCTTCATTTGCTACATGGTTTTGTGCAATAAATCTATAGGAAGCTCAATAAACAAAAATCTAAAAAATACTTGTTCCTGTGTTATACCTGCTTGTGCTTCATGCCTTTATCGTTTAGCCATTTTTAAATTTTCATTACTGTTTTAATTCCAGTTTAACCCATTTTGTTTTACATTTGGTGAAGGGCCTAGAGGAGAAGCTGTATGGGGAGCAGCTGAGCTCACTTGGTCTGTTCAGCCTCTTCTCTGTGGTGACCAGGGACAGGACCCAAGGGAATGGCCTGAAGCTGTGCCAGGGGAGGCTTAGGTGGGATATCAGGAAAAGGCTCTTCACCCGGAGGGTGGTTGGGCACTGGAACAGCTCCCCAGGGCAGTGGTCACAGCGCTAAGCTGAGAGAGTGACAGAGTTCAAGAAGCGTTTGGACAACGTTCTCGGGCACAGGGTGTGACTCTGGGGGTGTCCTGTGCAGGGCCAGGAGCTGGACTCAAGGATCTTTGTGGATCCCTTCCAACTCAGAATATTCTATTATTCTACATTTCATACACGCATAAAGTACCATTAGATCTCTGCATCCAGAAAATCAACTTGTTTAGAGTTGGACAGTGCAGTACATTATTCGCCTATAGTTCAATCTAACATTTATATTTAATTCTTGGTGAAGCAGTTCTGTAAATATGTAGTCATGCCATTTCTTCTTTGCAAGATTTTATCTCTTCCATCCTAGCTGAGAGCCCTAGAATGTTGCAAACTTTTCTTAGAGTGCAATACTAAAATACTTCTAAATCTGTAGACATTGACTGGAGTGGTTTTGGTTTGAGAGACACGTGTCTAATTTGAATTACAGCTGTACTGCAAGTACAATTCAAACTTGAATTGTGTTTCTTTTTTTATAATTTATGTATCAGAGTACGTATAAATATTAGTGAAATCTGTGACAAACTTAATTCAGTGCTTGTATCTATACCAGAGAAGTAATTAAAATTATGCTTGAAATATGCTTTATATTACTGCATGTAGAATCATCTGGGTTGGCCTTACTGGAGACTTTAAGATCTTTTTATCTGCAGAAAAGGTATTGCAGGCTTTGCCTCTCTGTGAGGTCTCAGCAGTTATCTGAAAAGGAGTGTCACTCAAACAGGGACAAGTTCCTTTGAGGTGTCTCATGTGGTTATGCAGCCTGCAGAGCTGATATGTCCTGGGGAGCAGCTCCTGAACCATGTCAGCCTGGCAGTGTGAGTCACACAGGCCAATCATGATGTGAGTTTTCTCTCATAGATATCTATCTGCGAGAGATATTTTAATGAGAGTGAGATCTAACACACTGTAAAAGCTCATATTTAAATCACAGCAGATAAGCTGTATGTTACCTGTATGCATGCCAAATTATCCTTACCGGAGAAGTGTTTTGTAAAGAAAGTCAAGGAGAGTGCTAGTTAGTCACTCCAAAAGGTAATTTCTTTTGAAGAAAAGCTTGCAATTTCCAGACTTTTTGCATCCTCCCCAAGTGATACCTTCTGAGGTTTTTGCTTACAGGGAGTCTTCATTCAGTGATAGAATTTCATAGGTGTTTTGTAGACTTTGCCTGCAGGACATGCAGGACATGCAGGAAGCATATACCACAGGCTGCTCTGGACAAAATTTCTAATGCATGGTTGACTGGGATGGAGAGAGTTGGACTTGACAGTCCATCAGGATCTCGATAGTCTCTTCCAGCCTTCAGTTCCTAAGCACATTTGTGATGCAGATAGCTGTCCAGTGACCTGGAATGAGACAGCCTATTCACTTCTGACAAACAGCCTTCAGATAGTAATGTCTTTTCATTACTAAAATGAGCAAAATAATGGCAGAGATATGAAAGGCTTGCATCTTGTCACCAATTCCCTTGAACCATTTGATTCTGCATGCATAGAGGCATCATAATCCGTGTGTATGTGCATGGATACACGCAGGCATGTGCGTGAGAATGCTCAGAAAAGCAGTAAGAGTTGTATCAGAAGAAGTGGAGCTGGCTTTGTAAGCAGAGTACTGATTGTTGGTCATAGATGGTGGCTTCTCAAATACAAAGAACTTGAAGGAATGGGGTTTCTTTACCCGTTAACATGCACAGATATGCTTTTTGTTTGTTTATTATACTGCACAGGTTTCTTTACATCCTACATATGCAAAACTCATTTTAACGTGTTTTCTATATCTGAAAGCCAAGACGAAAAGATAATAAATAAATTTTGTTTGTTAGAAACAAAACTCAGTCATTTCCGTTTTTTGCCTAAATTGTGCAAGCAAGTGCTTTTATTACTACAAGTGATTTTTTTCAGAATTAGTTCTAAAGGAAATAAAGAAACCACTTAGGATACTTTTGACACTAGCATTATTCTCAAAGTCAGCTATGCTTGCATGCTTTTTGTAAATTTTTACAAAATTATTATTTGACCTTGTTAATTTATTCCGATTTTTCTGCACAAAACTGTGTGCTTGTGCTGCCATTTATATGAACAAAATTTCTGGTTAAAATTTTGAAAGCTGTCTTCAGGGCTGGTGGGAAAATACAGAAATGGCTACAGAAAGAGTGGACTTCTTTTCTGCAGACTACCTGTTGATTATGTTTTCCAATCCTGTGAATAATAGTCTCATAAATTACAGATAACATTTTTGAGTGCTACTATGGTTCTACCTCTGTTACAACATTGTTTATTTTTTTTAATCTATTCTGGATAAGAGCATTTGTGCAGTTAAAAAAAAAAAACAACAATCTGGTCTAAATATTTTCATCTGTAAAACAATCCAGGCCATTCATAAGGATAAGTGCAGATAAAATAGTCATAACATCAGAAAGGCATAAAGGGATTAATCATGTACAAAGATTAGGTTAATAAAGGAATAATTAGGATTAGGGGCCAATCCTTCAATAGGATCATATGTATCAATTTGTCGTATGTTTTGCTGTTACATATTGTTTAACAGTAACTCAAAGTATAACAGTTCTGTCAGTGCTCCTGGGGTAGTTGTATTGTCCTCCCTGTCCTGTTCTCAAGCCTTTGGTACCATTTGTGACTAAATTATTAAAATCGCTTGTATCAAAACAGAGAACCATTAATTCCTGTTTCAGCAGTGCCAAAGACAAAGATGAAGTGTAAAACACAGATGAAAAAAAGAAAAGCTGTCTATGCTGCTGTTATTATCTGTTGCACAGTTGGTCTCCTGGGTCTGAGCTTGCTTAAAACAGTGGGCAGCATTTCTTGGATTGTTTCTCTTTCATGCCACAGCTCTATCTTAAGTAGCTTTAAAGCTTCAGGTTCCTTTTGTCGTGAGGTTGTCGTGAGGTTGGCCCTTGCTAGGGGCTCTCATTCTGAGCTGGAAGGAGTCGTTCATTCTTGTCCTTCTTGGAAGGTTTGTATCAAAAACTGACTACGTCATCTCACTGTTTCAACTTTATGCTTAAAAATATTAAGATATCTTATTGCAACTCTAACATCCAGCAGAGTTCAAAATAGAATGGGGGGGGAAGAGCCACGTACTAAACACAGCCAAGATTGTATAGATGGAAGATAATATAGATGGTAGTATCCCATTTAGTCATCAATATCAGCCTACTTGCCGTCCAACAGTGAAGATCCCATCATACATTTCTATCTGGGCCCTGTTTTGTGTTAATGACCTGTGTCATTGTTTCTCAGAGACGAAGCTGTGCCGATGCAGAAGCCCTGGGTGCGGAGCACAAGCTGTGAGCAGCACGGCAGCAGCGCTGAGCAGCATCCACGGCTCTTCCGTCAGAGGGACACAACAGAAGCGCGTTCCTGAAGAGCTCCACGTGCCTGGAGGAGGTGAGAGAGCTCTGAGAGTGCCATGATTCCAAACAGATTCTGTTGTCTGAGGATTGATCCTGAACTACCTATGTGTCACTTAACTAAGAATGAATTCTCAGTATCGAGTCAAATTAGTAAAACAACATTTGGAATTACATACAGAAGTCTAAGCTTCTTTGTAGATGGAGTAAAGCACAGTACGCTGAGAAAAAGAGGGTCTCTTTCTTGAGATCCAAGTGATGGTAGAAGAGGTGGCTTTTCTTTTAGGAAACAGTGACCACTGGGAATCAGCAGTAAGCAATAATTAGTGTCAGCACAATATATAGGACTTTTTGCATCACTGCCATGAAAGATTTGTATGTTATCACCCATGGATAGCCAGCTTATTCAAGTTGCTAATAATATGATGCAGTAGCTATGCAGCTTGCCTTTTATTTTTAACCCTTTTGCTTTCGTGCATTAAGATACACTGTTTTTACATAAAGAGCTACATTGTATTGTTTTGTGGATTGCTGATACGTTTTTTCTGTTTAGACTTCGTCACAGAAGCTGTGAGACCTTAGGTGCACCAGGTAAGTACCAACTCTTCAGAACTGGAATAAAAGGAGTAACTTTTGCAGTAGTTGCTGTATTTCCAGTACACAAACCTCAAGAGTATTTGGGCCAATAAATCTGGGATCCAAATAGAGAGTCAGATGGAAAACATTACAGTGATTGTTCTCAGGCATTAAAGAAAATAACCCAGAACTTCTGTTTAAAAAAATTACATCTGCATCTTACCCTATTTTCATGCTTTTCAAAACATCAGAGATGTCAATTGTTTAGTAAGCAGATTCTGATATATGCTATGCACTTTTTAATGTCCTTGTTCACTGTATTTTGCATGAGGTTTATTTATATTCTACAGATATATTTCAGTGGTGTTGGGTGGATTAATATTTATTTAGATTGAGGTAAAGCTCTCTTAAGTAATTAAAGTGAACAGATTTCTCTTTAGCTATTGAAGGCCCACACTTAGCTTTCATTAAGTGCAGAATTTACCTTTTGCATCAGTGTGGGAAATCAGACAGGAGAAGACAGATTTCAGTAGCTCAAGATGTGTGTTGGTACTGCAGATACCCAAATATTTAGGAATCTCTCATTCTGCATTAAGAAATGATGGTATGTTGTGGCCCATGCATTTCCCTTTGTCATCTCTCCGTTCAATTAAATATGACAATGGTATGAATGTAATTGTTAAATACAAGTCAGGGGGGAAAAAAGTGCTTATAGGCAAATTTTGCTCTTAGGAGCTGTATTAGTGTGGCTTGGTATCAGGCAAATTTCTGATAATGTTCTCAAACAAGCTAGCATGCAGGAAGAAAATGGTGAATAGATTTATGGTTTTGAAGAAGTAATTGTTGATTCCTCCAATTTCCCAAATCCTATCAAGAAATTAATTTGATTGAAAAGTGAAAATTTCAAATGTGAAAGCTGTTATGTATTGGATAGTTTGGGATTAGTTGTGGGGGGGGAAAAGGGAGTTTTTCCATGGGACACGTGCAAAAGATTGGAGATTTTTTTTCAATGTTCTATGTTTTGGCAATAAACTCAGTCATGAATACATGCATACCTGGCCTGGCTAGATTTTAGGAAGTCTTTACTCCTATGTATTACTACTCTTATTTTTCCCCCTCCCAGAAATATTCTTCTTGATTCCTGCACCCAGAATTGAAATCTACCACTGAAATCAACAAAAAAGAAATGATAAAATTTTTTCTTATGGTTAACAAACAAGGTCAAACAAGATTGTCCAGGTATTATGAGCATGTAGAAATTAATAAACGGACAATGCTGGAAGCGGAAGTAATCAAAAACTGTCTCTCCCGTTCAAAGGATGAGGTAAGTTTTGTAGTTTTTGTTTTGTCCACATCTCACACCTTTCCTATTGATAATTCTGAAGCCTATCAGTGTCCATTGCAGGTCATTATTTCATTTTTACCCATGATAAAAAAATTGAGTTTCTAGATTATGGGTTCAGTCAGTTAAACTGTTATTCTGTATTGAATAAATATGCTTTTCTCAGGCTTACAGAGATTTTGGAGTAGTGTGTATCACTGTCATGAAGATTCCTCTTGTTTGTTTGAAGAAGCTCAGAAGTCCAGGAAAAACTCATTTTATCCTTGTATTGCTTGTCTGGTAGAGATGGATGGAGAGATATTACTGTTGTTTTGCCAGAAGGTAGAAGGCAGGGTGCTGACAGCTCCAAATTGAAACAAGAACTTAGGATAGATGATTCCAAATTATGAAAACATTATCTAAAGCACGGGGGGGTTGGAAACACAAATTTTGAGGCCTCTGTATTAGACTTTTTTATTCAAAAAAAGTGTTCACGTGTTCCACAAGAAAGTCAGAAAACCCAGAAGTTGGAAAATTTCCTGGATGAAAGTTGAGATTTTCGTGATTCACTTAATTGAACCATTGGTTCTTTAAGAAAAGCACCAAACTTTTGCACATTTACTTGAATTAGAGGAGAAATATGTGACTTGGACGTGAATGAAGTTTTTTCGTTTGTGTTCTGAAGTCAGCTTCTCTACTTTTCATTAACGATGTGTGTTCTTGCACGGTGCTCCTCACATACGTCATTCTAGGAAACCTCAATAAAAATCGCAGTTCTTATAAAGTCCCTTAGTTCGCATCTTTGTCAGTGGCTGAGGAAACGAACCGCTTCGTGCTGCTCTGCCAGGGCATTTCCGAGCACAGGCTCCAGCGCAGGCGCTGCCGCTGCCATTTCGGGCACCGAGCAAAATGACACAGAGAGAAAAGGCGGCGGCGTCTCCTCTGGCGGCGTGTAACGGCGCCATCTCCTGGCTGCCTCCTCTTGGGAAAGAGTTCATTCCCCACTAGGTCTGGAAGTCTAATACTCTTAAATTTTATGTTAAAATATTCATCATTTTTTACATAGGAAAATTACCTTTAGGTCTCTTTTTGAAAGGGCTTGCAAATGAAAATTATGGGGAAGGACTGGGTGCCTTTATAACACCAAACAAGTCACTTCAGTTCTGCATGTTTCAGTTTCTCCATTTAAAAAGTGGTGGCATGTTTTCTGCCAGCACATGAAAAGTGTGGTGTAACAGTTACCGTACTAAATTTCTTTCAAGTCAAAATTGATGGATCTTGGGAAATCCATTGTTCTCTGTGGGTCTTACGAACCTGAAAGCTCAGGCTCTTTGAGCAATGTGCTTTATACTCTTTATATTTAAATGGCAGCTGCTATATTTGACTCATTTTTCTTCTGCCTAGTGCTCTTTCATTGAGTATAAGGACTTCAAGCTGGTGTACCGACAGTATGCAGCCCTTTTCATTGTTGTTGGCATCGACCAGACAGAGGTAAGAAATTATATGCCCTCTTGCAATGAAGGTTTTTGGTGTTTATCACAGGCTAGAGCTCAAGTCTTCATCCAGTATGGAATTCTTCAATAGCAATTAGAGAATTTTTTGAAAATTTTTTTAAAACCCCAAACAAACACAACACCCCCCAGCCTCGTTTCCATTTCTGTGAAGTAAGAGAGGTATAAAAACAAGTGTGCTATGTTTGACTTTGGTCTTTAGCAGCAGAATGAACTGTTGCCATGAGGTAGTCTTCCTGAGCCTTGTACTGATTCTGCACAAATTTATGTGGGGTGGGGTTTCTCAACAAATGTTAGCATTACAGCCAAGTCAGCTGTCTCATCTGTGGTGACTCCTCATTGTTTTTCATGTCCTTGGCCAAAGAAAAAATTCCTATACTGTCAGCTATGAGCATGCTATTTTATTTTGCTTTTCAAAAAGGGGGAAAAAAGGTATCTGAAAGTTGACAGGTACTGTTATTTCATTGGATCAGGTTGCACCTGGGAGGCCTTAGTGTTTGCATTGATGCCTGGTTCTCAAAAATTAATCCAACACTTGCTATTGGAGACCTTAACAGGGTGGTGTGGAATAGTTGCTGCCTACCACAGTGTCTCCAAGTCAGGGTTGTGGTGGCAGGCAATTTGGGCCAACTGATTTAGGCTTTGCTACAGAAATGGCCCGGCAGAGGCTGGCTCTGTGCTGCAGCTGGCTGGTGTGAGGGCAGCACGGGTAAGCGTAACCTCGTTAGCCGTGCCTGTGCGTAGGCTGGGCTGGGGCTGGAACTGAGGATGCAGTGGGAGGAGCAGCCCAGCCCGGCCGAGAGAAACCCGCGGCTGTTGCAGAGCTGCTCCGTGTGGCCAGCCTGGAGCTGCTGCCCCGAGCACTGCCCAGCTCTCAGCACCTCTGCTGGGTGACCACACGGCCTGAGCAGAGCACTCACTCCATTGTCTGGTGGCTTTCCATTCACCACAGACTGAATTAACACAAAGAATACTATTGCATTTTCTAGCTATTGATTTAATACTCACTTGGTTTTAATTTCAGAATGAGATGGCGGTATATGAACTAATTCATAATTTTGTGGAAGTTTTGGACAAATACTTCAGCAGAGTGGTGAGTGAGACACTGAATCTGTTATGAAACATTTTTTCTTTCAAAACTTTGATAGAAGTGTCATTTCAGAGAATAAATCAAAGGAGAAAAATATTTAATATTTTAGAATTTTGATAAATATTATCACTGTGGGGAAAAGCAGTATGAGTTGATTTTTCAGAGAAGTAAAAGTACATATGGGTTATAAATCATCAGACAAGGAATACCAGAAATATTTCTGTTAGAAAAGCATGGTTTTATATGCTATGGGGTTTCTTTGAGTCATGTACTCTTAAATTAGTCATGGGAATTTTATATATTTTAAAGGAATAAAGAAGTTTTACATTGCAGTTCTTATGAAGTTTTTAGCATTACGTTCCCCAAATAAACTTCATTCATGATTAAGATGGTGTAACCATGAAGCAGGGAACTGACATCACTCTCACTGAACAAGATCAGAGGGATGGAGCAAAAGAAACCTCAAAAACCAGTCTGTACTTGTACTCCCCCTATTGTTGTCAGGCAACAGTAGATACCTGATAAAACAGCTATTATAGAGATAGTAATTTTGTTAAGGATTCAACATCAGACATGAATCCACTTAAAATGACACTGTTTCTTTTGGTGGGAGATTTTTTTGCTTGCTTGTTTTTACAAAGTTTGAAAATGCAAGCATTGTAATTCTTGTTAGAACATTTGCTATTTAATTAATATAGGGTTTGTAATAATCTTGTTACAAAAAAAATTAACTGAAATCATACTTTGATGCACACAATTTCAGTTAACCTTTGCTGAAATGTGTTGGATATCCCTCTCAGGAAAGAGGACTGGATAGTTTCCTCTGTAGTCCATGCACTTGAGGGTATTACATTGGTAGCTGCACATACAAGATATCAGTATGCAGGGTCTGTAACTGCTTTCCCAGTTCTAGTACCATAGCAGGAAGGCAGAGCTCCCTCTGGGAATTCAAGGACATGCTTGAAAAAGTCATCTGCACCCTCCACTGTTCAGATGCTTGGCAAATCTTTTAGGCTGTTATCTCAAGTGATGTCACCCCAGCCCGTTGAAGCTGCTGGTACTAAGTATATCACTTTCTGCCTGCACTGAGCTCAGAATTTGTCTCTTAAAATTGCTGATTGTAGGCCCAACCTAAGCAGTGATAACCAGGAATGGAATTAGATCTTGGCAGCACAGGAATGCACAGTAAAATTTAGTCACGGCTTATTTGTCTGATTGAGCTAATAGTTGCCAACCACGTCTCAAGTTTTATTCAATTAAAGCAGAGCAAAAATAGATGTAGTTCTTCTACATATATATGTAGTATATATATATATAATTATATATCTTAAAATATATATAATTCTTTGACCACACATATAACCCAACCACTGATAGCTGTTAGAAATTTGCTGAGCTCAACATACCAGAGGGGTTTCTTTATTTTCCATAATTTCCATAATTTTTAATTTCCATAATCTATTTTCCAGGATTTCAGGTTTGAGACTAGAGGAACCTAAAAGGGGGCTGGTAAAGGAAATCTCATGCCATTCAGTGCTTCTGGTTTTAATATCATATAACACAATAAATGGCAGAGCACTAAGACAAGGGCTGTAATTCTAGCTGGGGTTTCTGGCAGTAACCACAGAGCAAGAAAGTATAAATCTCTGCTTTTATAGATTATTGTTTAGGATTTGCAGAATTTTAGCAGAATCCCAAATTATGATGATGGCAATGGAGACAGAACGCTGGGAAAGGAGAGAACATCCGTCTCACTCTAGAAGGACATTTTGTCATCTATTATTTTTAGACTTGAGAGCTTTAAACATTCTCATGTACTCTATTTTTATCTAATGGAGTTTACAGAGCTTGAATTCAGATATGAGAACAAACATTAATGGAATTAGGGGGAAAGCTTTCAAAGTTGCTTGTGAGATGTAATTCTGAGTCCCCTTTGCTTTTATATGGCTACCCAGGGAAAATTCTGCATACTGTTCAGAATTCCAATGTCTCCAACCACTTTTTAATGCTGAGAAAACTTAAACTGATCAGGCCCTTAAAATGCAATTTTTGTGATGCATTAAAAACTTGTAATTGAAGATTGGCAGAGTCACTCAGCAGAGGCCTGTAGACTAGAACTAACCCAGTTTAGAGAATTTTTAGACCACAGAAGTAGTAGCAATTTTACCAGTAAAACTTTACCAGCTTTACTCTGCCTTAATACCAGGTTTAGACCATGAATGAACACCACGTTTTCAAACTAATTTCTCTAGGCAGCAGATAAAGATCCCCTCTTTTAGTAAACTGGGGAATCTCCACCCAACTGTGCAAGATCTTAAGTGCTAAGGGTGTTATTAATTGTTTCTAAGTTTAGATATTTAACTGAGCACCTAAGTTAGGAATTTGGTCATCCTAAGCTCCCATTACTGGCAGTGGAGACCGATGAGTATCTCGAGAAAGTGAGTCATGCCTCAAGTGTGCCGAGTCAACTGGTGCAGATTCCCATCACTTCTGCTGACTGCAGAGAGACCACGAGGGCTTCTAACTCAGACTTTTTTGTTAAATGAGTAATGCTGCTTGGGGTAAATCCAAAAATAGAAGTGAAATGATAACTATATGAAGAATTGTGTTGCTGGGGCTGGAGAATACTTAAAAGTGCTAAGGGTCCAAAGCTTGGAGTTGCCTTGCCTTTGCTACTATATGCAGCCACTACCACAGCCATGAGTATGTACAGTGTCTAGATTTTGCTGTTGAAATTATCTGCAGCAACAGATTTAACTGTGAAAATTTGGCATTAACATCCTGATTTTGCAGAAGGAGGAAGAGAGAATATAGGGCTGGAACTGCCATGATTAGAGCTGCTGGTTTTCCACCCACTCACTCAGATGGCACTGCCTATAATCAGATTATTACTTGTGGGTGACCTCAGTGGTTTTTTCTAAGTAAAACATTAGCTTTGATTACAGAGACAGGTAACACATGTAAAGCAAAGCAGTGTCGCAGAAAAGAGCGTGTAAGTGTCCAGTCCAGAACAGAAATCTGAATCACTCTAAAATTTTCTATAGATATTTTGAAGACTTTCTTTATCCTTTGAAGGGATGTGTAATGTTTAATGATAATGATATGAGATGAGATCATCTGAGATAAGAGATCAAACTGTAACTAATGGCTGTCTATCTCTTTTCCTTGCAGAGCGAATTAGATGTATCCTTTTCAGTATCAGAAATCCATTTGTTATCTCTTTTTGGTGTATGTTCCAGTTCATACTGTCTTCATAGCACTGACTGTCAGTCAAGTCAATGCAGAGGTTCACCAATTTTGCACTTGGAGTAAGTAGCAGCATTTTGGCACCTTTCTGAAAGCGTAGCTGATGTTCACATGGGTCACCTATTTAAATCCTCTATCATTAAGATAAGCCTGGTTCTATTTAAAGTAAAACACAGAGAGCTCGCTTTGAGAGAACTAAGTATATGAAAAGTTATATTCATGGGGGAACTTTCAGGCTTAGCTAATTACTACTTTAAGGTTTCACTTTGAGTTTACAATTAAATAGGTATTGAAATTACTGTAATAACAACTGGATGTTACAGCTGTGTCTTGAGCCACATAGCAGCACTATTTGTAAGATTATGTTTGATCTTCCTTCAGGAAAGCAAGAAGTGAGTTTTACTTTCTGTATCTTTGGAAAGAGGGAAAAACCTGGGAGGAGAATATTTGGGAAACCAGGTGATAACTACTTTTCCCACTCCTCCCCTTACACTGCTGTATTTTCATGTGTATGTTTTGCAGGGTATTAATAAAAACATGATTTAAAACTTCACGTGAATACAAATACTAAAATACAATCCTGAACAATTAAACACAACTAGCAAGTAAATAAAACACAAAACTGGAAAAATTAAACCAGGAGAATGTAGCACAGTCTTTCTTCTCAGTTCTCCCAATTCCACTGTTTTCACTCTACTCCAGCAATTCTTATGCTTAAATTTGTTGTTGGTTAAATGCAGATCTGCTGGTACAATGAGTTTCAGTTATACACCTGAAATACAGTTGCCATCTTGCAATTAACTACTGTCAAGTAATTTATTTACTTTAAGAATTACCACTTCTGAAGAACATAGAAAAAATCTGTAATTTTCCTTGTTCTTACCTCTTTATTGAAAAAGGAAAAAACAAAACAACAGGAAATAATTAATTTCACTTTTGAAAATATTTTAAAGCTTGCTACATGCTGGAATTCTGTCTTATTTGCTGACTACATATATATACACACACACACACAGTCTGTGTTTTCTTCCTGAAATTTAGAAAATGCTGTGGTGTTAGTAAGACACTTTTAAGTTCACTGATACTATGAAAGAGCAATAATGACATTCAAGTGTGAAGGGACTCTTAAGGTGTGTGAGCAATTAGAGAAATACATTTTTTTGTATTCAGTTAGTTCTAATCCTGAACTATGTGTTCATCTATATGAGCTTTGCTGAATTAGAGACTAACCTGACCTACTCAGTAAAAAGAATCCCCTGTGTTTCCATGTAGTGTACTTTAAGCATGCAATTGCCTGATTATCTGAGTCATTTGGTATCCTGATGATTCTAAATTCTGCTGCCTCTGCTCAGCAATTTCCTACCCAGGGCTCTACACCTTGAGCTACTCCCAACAGCCGATTTCATAGCTGAGAAAGGCTGCTGCATATCATAGAATGGTTTGTGCTGGAAGAGACCTTGAAGGTCATCTGGTTCCAACCCCCTTGCTGTGGGAAGGGACACCTTCCACTAGACCAGGTTGCTCAGAGCTCCATCCACCCTGGTCTTGAAGACCTCCAGGGATGAGACATCCATGACTTCTCCGGGAAACCTGTGCCGGTCCCTCACCACCTTCACAGTAAAGAATTTTTTCCTAATACCTAATCTACATCTGCTCTCTTTCAGTTTGAAGCCATTTCCCCTTGTCCTGTCACTACATGCCCTGATAAAAAGTCCCTCTCCAGCTTTCTTGTAGGCTCCCCTTAGGTACTAGAAGGCCCCAGTTAAGTCACTCCTAAACCATCTCTTTTCCAGGCTGAACAATCCCAGTTCTCTCAGTCTTTCCTCATAGGAGAGATGCTTCACCCTTCTACTCATCTTCATGGCCCTCCTCTGCACTCACTGCAGCAGGTCCATGTGGTTCCTGTGCTGGGACCCAGAGCTGATGCAGCCCTGCAGGTGGGGTCTCAGCAGAGCAGAGCAGAGGGGCAGAATCCCCTCCCTGGCCCTGCTGCCCACGCTGCTCTGGATGAGCCCAGGACACCCTTGGCTCTCTGGGCTGGGAGTGCCCATGGCTGGGTCATGTTCAGCCTCTCCCCCAGCAGCACCCCCGAGTCCTTCTGGGCAGGGCTGCTCTGATCTGTCCATCCCCAGCCTGTGTTGGTACCGGGGCTTGTCCTGACCCAGGTGCAGCACCAGCACCTGGTTGTGTTAAACCTCATGAGAATCCCATGTGCCCTCTTCTTGAGCTTGTCTGTGTCCCTGTGGATGGCATCCTGTCCTTAGTCTGCACTGCTTGGAGAGGTTGTTGCATTACATGCCAACACTAATGTTTGCAACGGGTGCAATACCATGTCTGAATGATTCCTGAAGAAATTCATCTACATGGGTCTCATCTGCATGACGGTGTGAATATAAATATTTAGAAAAGAGGAGTGTGCATTACTAACTTACTTGGTCATAGTGGAAAAAATACTGGAAAAGCTCATGTCTAACATGTCTCTCTTTAACACATATGATATATGCATGAAGTACTTTAGTATTCAGAAGTGCACTTTTTAATGATACACATTTCAGGAACAATTCTACAATAGAACATTTTACTTCTGTATATGTACAAAATAATTCTCTCACTTAGGAAGAAGACTGTAATTTTTAAGTTGAAAGGCTACCTAACATAGTTGAAATTAAGTGAGATACCCTCACTATTAAATGTAAAGCAGAGGTGTAACTACGAGGAAGTGGGTTGTTCAGGACTGTATTTATAATTTTTGACAACAGCTTGAATAGCTGACCCAGAAGAAACAATCTAGACAAGTGCCTTAGCTATTATTGCAGTGCAAGAAATAAACCATCAACCTGCCTTTCATAATGTGTAAGAAAGTATCGTCCCCTCTGATTATCATCCCCATTGCCTTTGCCAGATGATCTCGTGCTATCTCTTGTGCTCAGTACAGTTAGCTTGGATGCAAAGTATCTGCTGGAGGAGGTATCCCCTGAAGGTCTGCAACAGTGAACACCAAGTACTATTTACACAATCTTTGTTTACAGAGTATCTTGCAGGGACTCTCATAATTTCCTGACTCACTGCTATTATTTTTGTGTACAGATCCATAGGAAGTTTATTTTAAATGTGATAGTGGCTTTTCTATATAGCCAGTAGTGTTTACTAACACGAAAAAAATAGCAGGAAATTACATGAAATCAAAACCCATTTAAAATAGACCATAATTACTAAGGCTATTCAGCCATGCACAGAGCAAAGCCCAGTTAAATCCAAAGGATGAGACTATCACACAATGGAGATGTCTCTGGAGCCCACACCAAGCCTGCAGCACCGTGCACTGGTTCCTGCAGCTCCCAGACACAGTGCATTACCCCAGTATGCCTGGCAATGCAGCTCCAGCTGAGACAGAATTCCAGCTTTCATTTAGGTCCACACCTGAATTCATCCAGGGCACCCACACTGTAGCTCTTGTCCTGGTCTGTCTGGAGTCAGATGTCAAGAAGGCTGCCTTGGGCACAAGGCAGGGCTTGGTCTGATCTGAATCCTTCCCAACAGGATTTATACATCATGTTGGTGTATGACACAGGCATGGATGATACTAAACAATGCATGAACAATTGCACCGTTTCCTTATGTATACTGCAAAAATGAACACGGATTAGCTATTGGCTGACTAAGTACTTGAGAATAGCCAGCTTTTTACAGAAGCTTGCATATGTGAATTGTGAACCACTTAGCCATTATATGATGTCCACTTTCATTTTGAGAGTCAGTTGCACACTTAAGAGTACCTATGCTGGAATGACATAACATTCCTAAAGTTGTTTGGATTTTGGATTGTTTTTAAAATATCAGTAAGTAGTGTTGGGCCAGCTGAATGAACAAGTACTGAAATTGTCCTCAGGGTGTTGTGCCCTAATGTGTTAATAGCACTGGATAAGCCTCACTTTGTCTATAAAATAACTGGGCAGGGTTTTCTGTAGCACTAAAACTCCAGCTTGGGTGGTGTAGGAACTGCTTTCTTGCTATGATGAGGACAAAAGAGACTACAAAAACACAAGTGTTAGGATATCAGCTTTGTAGGGAACAAAATGCTGGTGAGTGTGACAGTTTCTAAAATTACTAAAGGTAACTTTTCTATTGCTTGAACTGGTGAAGCAAAGCTTACTTCAAGAGACATTATTAACTTCCAGAAGAAACAGATACTTACACTCCCCTTGTGGGAAGGGAGGGGGTGACAGAGTGCTCTAGGACTAAGCATCTGAAGAATGTTGTCTTGATCCAAAAAAGCCATTACATTCCGTTGCAACTAGCTGCTGCTGCTCCTCCTAGGATAGATAAGAAGCTTTGATACAGGGAATACTTCATGTGAATCAACTGTATTCTTCAGTCCCCGGTGGGATAACACAGAATACAGTGCATTTAAGGAGTGAGAAAACTGAATGATGAATTCATTCTGAGGATTTATAAGGATACACTTCACTTTGCACTGTAACATAAGTGGAAGAAATGGAAACCTATAAGGATTAGCTTAAAAGTAGCTTAGTTTATCTAGAGTTTCACAGAACTTGAAGGCACCTTTGTCTCCTATTTAATGTCAGCATAGTCGTTTGAGGAAGACAGGGTCAGAAAGCATTTCATGGGTTTCAGTGCCTTAAACGTGCCTGCCATTAGACAGGCTAAAAGTTACTGAATGTGAATGTTAGCAAAGATTAGGCAGAATGTGTGAGTCTAGACTAAATAAAGAAGCAACTCCAACTGATCTCTAGTTGAAGATGAATGTACACGATGGAAATCAAGGGTTTGTAGTGCTGTATATTCAGTAGCAAACCATCTTTCTCCTGGGTACCTGCACTGTAATCGACAAAGCCTTTGTGCTCCTGGGTGTGTTCTGTGATCACAAGGTGCACTTCATCATCTCTTAAACCTGGACACACCCTTGAATTAATTGCCTGGAAAACCCTGAGATGTCTTAAAATGCCTCCATATGAAGAAGTTATTTATTACATGCAAATCCTAACTGTGCCTTTTCCCCTTCTTTCCTTCCCCTCTCCTCTGCTCAACTCCCTATAAAATGTTTTGGGAAAGGAGGCACAATACTTGTGTCACATTTACCTCCTCTTATGCATGTGCCATAAAAACTGTGGGATAGTAGAAAGTACCATTAATGTCTTTAAGAATGGGAGCTCTTAAAGTTACCAAAAGCCAGTATAATATTTAAAATGCCAATTGTGTAGGTACCATTTACTTCTGCTGCTTGGTACACAGCTGCTGCAGCATTGCCAGAAATTGGGAAGCCAAAGCCAGGGGGGCTCACCTTTGCCCAGGCTGGCATGCAGAGATGAACACGTGTTCTTCTGCATACTTGTTTAAAAAGTCCTGTCAGCCTCTGCATGGATCTAGTGAAAGTCCCTTGATCCTCTTTCTGTGGGCAGCCAGGATTCTTACTGGAAGCAGGACCTTAAATGAGAGCTCTGGGTGGAGCACATGGCAGTGCAAACACCAAATACAGCTTTTTCCTGTTGCCAGCTGCTCAAACTGGTTTGCTTTGCTGCTTTCAGTTGGGTGTGGATCTATGACTTCAGGGCTTTAAACCCTGAAATTTGGGGTCACTTGCCAAACAAGTAACAGGTGGAGAGGATGAGCCTTGCTAAGGATCAAACACATATCCCTCCCTGGGCAGGGCATTCAGACATAATGGCTGAGCTGTGTTGGCCAAGATGTAACCATAGAGCATAGGTGGAACTTACAGGAAGGGGAAAAGAGCCAGCATTGCTCCCTGTACAACCCAGTTGTTTGCCAAGAACAGTGTGGTGAAGGGAGGTAGGATGTTAGGCTCAGAGTAGAAGTTAAAGAATGCTTTGGGACCTTCCAAAATCAAGTTGATAGATCTTTCCAGAATGGTTTTAGTATCCCCATTCAAACTGCAGATGAAATTAGTGTTTCTGGAATGATGGCTGTGAGATTACCACATTAGAGATGGACAGCAATCACACCACTTCTCTGCAATGGAGTAAGGCCCACTTGGAAATAACCTGGAAAGGCCTGCAGGGGAATTTACATCTCGTTGAACCACACTGGGTCCAAGTGGAACAGCTCCAAGAGTCTTACTGGCATGGGTGCAGTTTTCCTTTGACATGGTATTGACTCTTTTGGAAATACATCAGGGGAAAAACAGTGCTAGATGTGATTTAAATGTCTTCTTAAACAAGATGATGCAGAAAAATAAGATGGGAGTGGCAGGTTGCTGCATTGTCACTGATGCTAGTTGATTAAGTCGTCTGGGTTTTAGATTCTTGGAACTGTTAAAGGAAGAGGAAGGTCTGGACTCTGCCATGGGAACTGGAGCAGCGTGAATCAGTGGTAGAGTGTAAAAATTAGAAGCCAGGAGGAGTTGGCTTTCCCACTTGTTGAAACTTGAATGGAATGTTATCTAATTTCCTTAGATCCTGTAGCACAGTGCAGAGCAGTGCCAGAGGTGAACTAAGCAGCCAAACAGCTGTCTTTCTAAAAATTCTCTCATAACTGGAATAAAGAAATCCTAACTTCTCAGATTAAAATATTTCTGTAAAGGCTGCTTTACTCAGTAAGTTTATCACAGCAAGAAATTTGTCTTCAAACTACCAAGCCAAGTAAAGCTACCACCTTTGTCTCTAGCACCACAGAAATAGTGACTGTTTGAGGTTGTAAGGACAGCACTGCTCCTCAGTATTAAAAGGCACCAGTCTGATTTTTAGAAATAATGCAGGCGGATGGTCAGATTCAGGAAGAAGTCTGGTATTTGAAATATAATTTAGAATTAAATTAGGTGGGTTAAGTCAGCTAATTAGAAGCTGTTTGATGAACCATGGGCATCCCCAAGACCCTGTTAATAGCTATAGTTTCTCACCTAGCAGTAACTAGTACAAAAGTTATCTGGGGACCTGAATTGTGCTACTACACATCCCTAGACACGCTGTCCTCTTGGTCAAGCAGAACACTTGTGCTGGAGCAGTGATACAATTGCTTCCCCTTATGCACAAATACACAGTAGCACTGAGTTCAGCCCAGAGCATTCACAGCAAGGAGGAACAAATATACATATATATTCCTTATATATAAACCAATATGTTATATATATAGCAATAACAGATATGGGGCTCCTGAGCTGTTGTCAGTTGCAGTTCAGTACTCACACTGCTCTTGCTCTTTGGCAGAGCAGTACAGCTCACTGCCCAGGTCAGATCCACTGGCACTCAGGAGTCACAGCAGTCTTCTTCAATGCCTGAGTTGTGTGCAAAAAATAAGACTGATATTTACCATACTGAGCAGAGGAAGACGTTCCAAAAACCTGATTCTTGGGACTCCACTGATTTAGCAGGGTAATCCACTAACATAAATACAAGGACTAGAGCAAAACCAGACTGTCTTCCTGAGTTCAATCCCTGGTGTCATAAATAGCATAATGGGCAGAGAAGGCACTCCAGAGATTCATAACAAAGTGGGGGAAATGTATTGAGAGATGTATTTAGAAATTACTGTATGAAATCTTGCTAGTTCCACTGCAGCAGTCCTCAATCCACGGGCAAGATTTAGAAGGTACAAAATGCAGGCAATGCAGATCTGTTTTGCTCAGCAGAGAACATGCAAAGAGCAGCAACAGGTGGAGAGCAAGGCAGATAAAGGGTTATTCATGCTCTGTGTACGTATGTCAGTGAGGCCTAACAGATGCAGCCAGCAGGCTGCTTTGCTGTGCCCATTTCCATTTCAGGTTCTGGTGATAAATGGCAACATCCGACCCTTGGCACAGCAAAACCCCTGGCAGTTGTTCAGTGGAGGCACTGGACACTCATGTCTGCATGCAAGCACTCATGTCCTCAATGCCCACCACTTCATTCCCCAGTAAGGCCTGTCGTTGGTTTTTTTGAGACAGATGCTGTTAGATAAAGTTCAGGAAAGACAGATGTGGTTATGGACAAATTTCATATATCACAACTGTATGAATTTGTATTGCTCCAGATTATTTTCCTTTAGGTGAATATTAGAGATTATAAGTATATTTTAGAAAGTATTTAAAATATGAACCATTTACTTTTGCTCTTCTTTGTGAGATTTACTGCTAGATCAATGACTCAACTTTATGTACCAGCATACTCCTTTTAAGATATTTCCAAGCAGATCAAATACTGTTGGTAATTTAGGGCAAGGAAATTTTGAGAAGCTAGTGTTTCAGAACTCGGTAATTACTTTTCTTGGAAGAATGCAGCATTTTTGTGTCTTCACATTCAAGGTTGTTAGCCCTTGATAATATTTTATATCCAAACAATACGTGGTACTCAGGCAGACAGTAAAATTAACCACCTACATCTAAGTTTAAGTTTATCTGGCTTTTGCCACTATGTCCTACTACTATATTCCAGCACAGGATACTGCTGGGGCTTCAACTTCTCTACTTTTGCCCACTCTGTGATCAGAAAAAAAGTGTCAGTCGAATTGTTTCCCTAACTTTAATAAAGTAATGACAAATAAACTAGAATAAATTAAGAAATACCTATTTTTGTATATTTTTATTGAAGACTTAGGTGCCTAAGATTTATTCTGACTTACCTTCTCATTGTTCAAAATCCACTTAACTTGCAATGTTTCTAGATCATGTTCAATTTGGACAGAGTGCACATCATTTTGGATGAAATGGTGCTAAATGGTTGCATTGTGGAAACGAACCGGAGCAGAATTCTTGCCCCTCTGTTTGTGCTTGACAAAGTGGCAGAAGGCTAGGAAGATGCAAGAGTGACTAAGGCATTTTACAAAAGATGGCAAAAGCATCGAGAATGTGCCCATAGCAGTTTTCTGATGTTCTAAGACTGACTCATGCAACATTCAAATTAGTTGGAAAATATTTCCATTTCTCCTATAATCTGTGTACCCATTGGGAAAGATACAGCTAAACATGTGGATGTATTCAGATGCAGCTTTACTGACCCAGCAGAAATCTTCCCAGAATGGTCAATAATTTTAAAACATTTTGAGGATGAAGAAATGGAAACCTACCATGACTGACTAGATATCACTTTGAATTATGTAGTATCATGCCAGACCTAGAAGACAAAAGATATAAAAATATAAATTGAAACTGAGTTTCAGTCCTTCCCCTAAGCACCAACTTGATTTATTTTCATACAAATTTACTGTTAATAATAGTTTTGTGACTTTTATGGCCACTTTTAAACCATATTCATCCTTCATCAAAAAGCTGGTTTCCCTCCCTTTACCCTGCAAGTCATGGACACAAAACGTACACATGTATTAAGTATTTTTGCATATTTTGCAAGTTGCAACTGGAATTATTTAGCACTTGAATATTATAATATTAATAAAAGATAATTAAAATCAGAAGTGTAATGCTGTTATGTCACGTTGGCTTCATAAATTACACAAAATCGTTTCCATTTTGGCACACCAGTGTATTTTTTTTTCTCTTGTATACGCTATCCATGCATCAAGATTAAAACTGTGGCAGAAGATGAGTAATAAGATAGCCAAGTTCTCACTAGCAGGTAGGTACCAAATGAAGTCTCCCTGCTTGAGCAGGAGGCTGTAGCTACTCTAAGCTGCATTCCCAGGCATGCAGCACGCTGACTGACACCTGCCCAGCTCTCTAGGTCAGGGGACAGTTGGCAATCTCAGCTTACTTCCCACTTACCTTTCTAGAACACTTACCTGGCTCCTTCTTCTTAGCCTCCAGCCCAACCCTAGATGTAACCTGATACTGAACAAGCATGTTCTGGGTCAAAGCACGTCGGGGTCACATAAATACCACCCAGGAACCAGGGTCTAAGGAGCAAAGAGTGTTTGTGGGAGAATAATCCACGGGGCTTTCACACAGTACCACGTTTATCAAAACAAGCTGGGTGGGGTTTGGAGCAGAGTTCCACAGACCTGGACACGGGTGTTTGTCGGAAGCCTGACAGGCACAGGAGTGGGCAGGATGGTGGATATTCCCCTCCAATTTTGCATTAGGGGAAATCTAAAGAACAATGCTCTAAAGTCCTACAAATAATGCCATGAAAAGAAATCTGGCATCAAGCTGATCTGTATGTGCAAGGCAGAGTCTTTTGGCAAGCCCCTCGCAGCAGTGGCCTGAGAAAAGGTTGTTAACAAAGAGAATCGGCACAAAGCAAAACTTATTACATAGATTCAACTACAATAGCCTTTTTTTTTCTGGTATCAACTACTTAAATGTGTATAAAACCGTAGTGTCATCTTGCTTTATCTTACTGTAATTGACTTTTTTTCCAATAAATATCACATGTAAAAGAGAGACAGCCACTCCATCTCAAGTAAAGATGAATCAGCTGTACCATCTGACCCAGATTTTATTCCAGTGTAATGAAGAACTATAGTCTCAGGTCACATGGGCTCACTGAAGAGCACCAAAACCTGCCACATACAGGTTATTACTGCCAGACTCGTTGTTTAAGAAGTTGCACTTATTCTGAAAAGATCTGAACACAGAGATAAATTTGTGAGATCAGTAGTTCTTTTATGTAGTTCGTTTAAACCTTTAAAAAAGTATGGCACATTGTTCAGAACATGTACAGAGATTTAATAAGTACTAATGAAGTATTCAGAAGAGACATTTTTGTATGTTGCAAACATTTTAATGATTACTTTTGAGCTTACACATTGGGTGCTTTTTTTTTCTTAAACTTCAAACTGCAACAAGTTAAATAAATGTTTATAATATACAAAGAAAATACAACCAAAAGTAAAACTTGCTTTAAGTGTGCCTTGCACTAGGGAACCAGTGTTTTTTAATAGCTTTATTGTTGAGCTGCACAAACACACTTAAGGATTTGATCTTTATAGCAGGGCATTTGAGAAATCAAAATATATTCCCACTTGAAAGAAAAAGAAGAAAAAAAAAATGGTTGTGCATGATTATAAGCAAAAACCCACTAAAATACTCCAATAGTGCAGGCACCATTAAAAAAGAAAAGGCTGGAGATGCCCATTAAGTCTAAATTTTAAAGGAAGCAAGTTTCTGACCAGTTAGCTTAAAGCCAGCAAAACAGGGATCAGTGATGGCAACTGTAGTGTACAGGGTATTAAAAGACAAACTTTACACAATACACTGTTAGAAATTTGTATCAGTGAACACTGAAAATCTGATGATCTGTTCTTTGGAACAGTCAAACAGAAACACCTTAATTTCCAGTTGTGCAAGCCCTTGAAGCATCACACAGTGTTCTGTGCCAATTTCTTGCTGGCTGTGTAGTTACAAGGATTTATTTTTGTCATTAGCAGCTAACAAACATTCCACATTTTCCTAAAGCCTCACAGGTGAAAAAAAGGCAAGTCTCGTCAGAGCACAGCGTGGAGATCGTATTTTTTGCACACAAACACAAGAGGCTTCGCTAGTATCAAAAAACACTTCCACGTCCCAGGCTGCGGTCAGCGGCTCAGTTGAGGTGGAAGCCTTTCTCCATGGTAGCAGCTAGCAGACGCTCCCTCATAATCTCCTCGGAAGAATACTCAGGCAGCTTCAGGTAATGCACACATGTGTTCACAGATGGGTAACTTGCATCTGTAGCATCAACCTGAGCGAAAAAAAGGAAGTTTACTGCAGCTGTTCACAGCATTCCATATGGAAGTTAAAAGTCGTAAAGTCCTGTAATTCATGGCACTTGCTGCATGCATAACACCACTTGTCAAGAAACAGTAGCATCAGCAAAGCTACAGGCGAATTTATAAATATACTTGCTTTATATGTACATTAATACTTTGATATTTATATACATGAATTATATATGAAAATATATGAGATATCTATATCTACGATACCAGAGAACAGACCTGGAACACGAGGTTGGTACCGAAACCTTAGCACAGTGCCGTGAATTACCTGACTGAAGTAAGAATCATCCTTGTTAGCCCAGGAAGGCCCGCACTGCAGAGCGCAGCGCTCAGAGGGTGCCCGGGCGGGCCGTACCTTGCGCACCACAGTGAGCCGGGGGTGCAGGTTTGCCAGCCCGCCTGGCGGCAGGGTCGAACAGCCCGTGGTGAACTGCAGAAAGGCCTTCCTCTCATCCGAAGACATACCACACAGGACTCTCACAAATCGAAGGAATCCAGGGCTTAAAATAAAGTAAAACAATTAGTTCTGATAACACTACATGAGAGTGTGCAGGTTTTTTTAATTTCTCTAAGCTCGGCACAGTAGAATTACAATCTTTAGTCACATTTAAGCAAACATGGTAAGATTCTAGGGCCTGTTGAGTATTCAGAATAAAACATCTTAAAATCCAGAAAAATAGTGTTTAATCTCCTTGCAGAGTATTACACAAGAAAATGTAGGTACATACATATCTTGGGGTGTTATTTGGGTATCTTGAATTTGAATGCATAAGACTGGGTAGAGAAGTAGAGCTCAAACATTTCAGCAGGCTTATTCTAACAAGGTTCCAGAAGTAATTTGTATGTTACTGCTACCAAACATGACAAGCAGCAAAAACAAATCCCAAACCCAACAAACCCGAAAACATCAAGACCGCCTCCTGATAGCCAACCACCAGTAAGTATATTTGTCCCCTGCACAGTACACTTTCTTTTTTAACTACACTTCAAGAGAAACAAATAAGAAATACAGGCAAAGTAACAGCTGTACACAGCCGGAAAAACATTATAACTACTATCAAACATGAGAATAAAATCTCTAAAATCTATTTTTAGTAATCAGTATTAGCTGCCATTATGTTTTCACTAGTTACTTGTATTTGAATAATTTTTTTATCTTCTCTCATCACAAAACTAGCAAGTGCCTTTTAGCCTATCTGTTGTAACACATGGTTATTTCATGCAGTTTTAGACAATCACCTGCTCTTCAGAAACACGAGTTTCATGCAATTTGGCATCTTCATCTAATGAACATTCTGTCACTTAGCGTTATCTTTTAGCTACGATTTTAAAATCACTCAGAATAAAAGTACCTATCTCTTGTATATCCCAGTTTGGGTTCGGTGTAATTGATGATATCCTCAGCTGCCCAAGAAGGTGATTGATTTCCACAAAGAATCATCTGAACCTCTTCATGGCTGAAGGAACTCAGCTTCTCCATTGGAAAGACTCTATTGAAGCCATCTTTAATTTACACAAGATACAGTTATAAACATGAGCCCAAATAATGTTTATAACATAATGTCAGCATTTAAGCTGTATTTTAGCCAAACCAGAATCAATCGTTTCTTAATTAAGGTAAATGAAACCATTATTAAAAATAGCATGACTAATGCAAAGGTATTCTGAAATTAGTATCTTACCTATTGCATTCTTAAGTAACAGGTTTATCTTTGAAAGCCATTCTATGCCACCACTTTAAACCAGCACACCCTAAACATCCATTATTCCACCTAACTTCATATATGTTGTTATATTTACAATTACCTCTGAAGGCCTCCATTTGTTTCTGTATACCAGTATGCATGCAGAAGTCAAACATGAGATCTACATACTCCTCTGCATTATCCATTGTTACAGTCTGCAAAGACAGTACATAAATACTGTAAGAATTCACTGTTCATTAAAGTTATTGTTGAGACAATAAAAATTTAACTGCTGGTTAAATTGTAAAGATAGGTTGTTTCCTTACCTCATCTTCACCACCTGGTTTGAGATCCACAGCTGTAAACCCATATACTTTGGATGAAGGGCAAAACTGAAAATTTAAACTTCAAAATACAAAAATAGTTAATAATTGCAAAGTCCGCCACTGCTTTTGTAAATACACCCGATTTACAACCTGTCACACCCAAAAGCACCTCACTGGATTTCAAACCATTGGATCCACCACCAGTGGATCACTTTGTACTGCTGTTCATGTATACACAAAAGTACAGAACTACAAACAGTAATGGGCTACACAGATAATATGTTTCAAACATATGGCATGCAAACGCATATACTCATCCTCTATTTATGTGGATTTGATAACCATTGAAAATTTAATAAATTTGGATATCTTTAAGCTATCCGCTTCAAAACTACTCAAACCATTTAGTTTAGTTCACAAATTCAGAAAAATAATTTCCATTAATTTCCAGCAGTAACAACTACAGAGCCACTCAACCTATTAGGCATTTAGGCCTTTCACTAGTGTTACTTGCTTTCTCTCCATAACAAGCCAGGCTGAAGTTCACAAGCCCTTTAAGGATATAAAGCTATTAGAGATCATTGGGAGGAGGGCTACAAAGATGGGGAAGGGTCTAGAAAGGAAGCCATACAAGTGGCTGAGCTCACTTGGTCTGTTCAGTGTGGAGGAGACTGAGGGGACACCTCACTGCAGTTACGAGTTCCTCGTGAGGGGAAGAGGAGGGGCAGGCACTGATCTCTGCTCTCTGGTGACCAGTGACAGGATCTGAGGCAATGGCCTCAAGCTGTGTCAGGGAAGGTCTAAATGGAGTATTAAATAAAGGCTGTTCCCCCAGAGGGTGTTTGTGCACTGGAAGAGGCTCCCCAGGGCAGTGGTCACAGCACCAGCCTGACAGAGCTCAAGAAGTGTTTGGACAATGCTCTCAGGCACAGGGTGTGACCCTTGGGGTGTCCTGTGCAGGTTGATCCTTGGGGGTTCCTTCCAGCTCAGGACAGTCTATGATTTGAAGGCCATAGGCAATTACTGAACTCTGACACTATGCAATTTTTGTGGCACAAATAACCCATAATATTAATATTAATGGCAGAAAAACTGTTGTTTCAAAGGAAATATTTAAAACTAGGGAGGATGACATCCTGACATGGGTTTACAGAGGTATGACTACTTTGTCTTTTACATTTGCTAGAAGTCAACACATGCTCTGTTGAACATGGATTCAAACACTGCACTAGGAACACAATCTGAAATGTGTATCTGTCCTCTTTAAAAGCTCTCCAAAAACCTTGATAAATTCCAAGTTGTCGTAGCACAGAAATTACTGAATCACCCTTTTTTTAAAGGTGTTATTTTACAAGTATTTGTGTTTACAAGTTATTTATGTTTCCAGAGTCATACATCACTGCAGCATAGTCACATTTAAGATTAGGAAACTGAGCAAGTGAGAAGAGAAAATCCTCAAACCAAGGAAAAAGAATATGGCTGCATCTCTATGGATTCCCCCTTGCAATGATGCTATTTAAAAATAAAAAATATTAATTTTTAATTATGTGTTGACTTCTGTCTCTAACGCAACACTGTTTGCACATCTGTAAATAAACATGAAAACTCTTACCCCAAATCCTCTATGCTAAGGGGAGGCCCCGAACCTGATGGATTCTTCAGCATTAATTCCTGCAGCTTTGTGTTCTTTTCATCTTCTGACAGATTTTTGTTGCTTAAAATTTGACGTCTTTTAATTGCAAGGTCCTTAATTTCTTTTAGAAACCTAGCTCTATGTGGGTTTACTAATTCAAAGTCTTCCCATGTCAAAATTCCATTAAACCAGGCAGGAGGCTTGGGTTTTGGTGGATCAAGAATAAATTCTGATTTGGAGTCTTCTTCCAGACTTCCTACTGACAAGGAATCATGCCCTTCTTCTGTAGAAGCCTCTGACTGACTTTCAGTACAGTGCAAGTCTCTGTCACCCCGAGATTCATATATCAACTTACTCATGTTACTTTTAATGTCCCCCATACACATGAGTTTAAAAAAAGGCTTAGAAATGGGTAAATCCACAAGTCTATTGTCCTGAATGCATTTAGCCAAGAAAATTCCAAGGAAATGAAAGAGTTTGGTTATTCTTTCAAGTTCATCACTATCTTGTGGGAACGGTGCTGTAAACAGTCCACATGATCTCTGTACATAGTAGCCAGGCGGTTTCAATCCACCACCAATATCAACCTGAGTTAAGAGACAGACAAAAAAAGCAGGCACAGTTAAAGGTGGATTTAATTATATATCTGCACCATCTAACTTACTATACTCTACTGCTCTGTTAAAAAGAGAATAATTAAAAAAACAAGCTGTGGACCAGAGTTGTCACTCTTGACCTAGCTTCTCTATAAACATGGATGTCTAGCTCGATTTTAATTTTTTTTTTACAAAAGTACTGTTTAAAATGCAAATAAAAATATACCTGACGAGACTCATCATCTGGAAAATCATCATCACAAAGCCAAGCTCCCAAATCTGTCCTCTGAAATTCTGCTGCCACCAACGCATAAAATTCCAAGGTGGGACCCAGGCCTGTTCCTTCCTCCCCTAAAAACTCAACCTAGAAAAACACAAGGAAAGTTAATAGTAAAAGAAAGTCCTAGGGAAATGTTCAGCGTTGGTTATGGAACAGGATATTCACTATCCTGTCCAGTACATTAGAAATAGCTATCTAACCTCGCTCTGCTAGGCAGATATGCTTTACCTCTAGAACAGATTTCCTGTCTGCATGAATCTGCATGACATTTTCTGCCCACTCCATCAAGGATTCACCTCGCGGAACTTTTACTCTTTCATGTTTGAGGCGGCCGACTCTGAACTCTCCCGGATCATCGCGTCGCACCGTGCTCGTGGTCCTTGTCCGTTCAACAGTGGCTTCACGTCTGTTCTGCAGCCATACAATTGCTCTGGAAAAAAAACAAACACCAGTCATTAAAAGCTTCCATGTCTACCAGCATTAAAGTAGTCACCAACAAAAAGTGACTTGTTAAGTACTAATTGCATCCTGGGTTTTTTTAGGTATAAACCAAACTATTTATCAGCCTGAAAAGCCCCAAAATATGGGCTGCTTCTTATTTTACGAAGTCAGAAAACTAAATAATTTCTAATGTAAGTGCCAGCTTCTGATGATAGCACCACTGAAAATATGCAATTCTTGATCTGGATTCCTATGGTTTTCACACTACCGTGGAAAGAACAAAAGGTAGCATTTAGTGTTGAACTTTTAATCACAGGTGCTCAAAACTGTTTATAAAACAGACACGTATTACACCTTTCACAATATACTGTGAGGCAGTTGCACATCACCCCATTGATACTGACCAAGTTTTGCAGATTTATTTACTTACACACTCCTTAGAGCAACACAGAACCAAAGTTCAAGGGCAATCATAGACAAATAGACCCATATCAGTGATGGAAGAACAGCTGCCTTTAATAGCAGTCCTTATACAAGGTCAGATTTCCAAATTTTTGTATGTATTATCATCTTTGCAGCACTAAACTATCTACAAAGCTACCTTCTGTTGATTGTTTTGCAAATATAGCCAAGTGTCATGACAGATGGAGACAGACTGTACACACCTACAATTCATACAGAACAGATGAGTTTTAAGAAATACTAGAAGTATTTTAAAAGCTTAAGAAAGCTCTTTACTTACAGAGTAAATAACATCCAGTGTTTCCTGAGGGATCTCTTTAAAATGCAGCTTTTCTAAAAATTACCTTTTTCCAAAACAAAAAAGACCCCAACACATGGGCCATTTTTCTGTAAAAGTTGTAATTTTTACACAATAAAAAGATTTTAACTGATGTCTTGCAAGATAATACCTTTTCTTCTCTTCCTTTTTCCTTCTTTTTAAATACCTCATTTTATACTCTTCATGAGGCATTTCTACTGCATATAAGACAAAACAGTAATTTTGGCAACTCTCTCTCTACCCTTTGGCTTGGAAAACAAAGTGTAGCAACAGCCAAGAAAACCCTCAAAAACTAATTCTTCCTTCTCATTACAAAAAGTAGACCAGCAAAAAGGGTTACACTGTCTACATACTCTCAAGATAATGACTGCTGCAATCAAACTATTAATGATTCCTGTAACAAAGGACTCTAGAGGGTACCCTTAAATGTTTTAAAGTCTGTTTTTGTTACAGTTTCGTTATGCAGCTAATTGTAACTATCAAAATAGCATATTATTCTTAGACTTTTTATCTGTTTTGTTAAAATATTAGTGAATTAAAAATAAATTAAACAAAGCAACCCCAAAACAGTTGCTGGACCATAAACATGTATGTGATTAGGTGAATGTTTTCAAAAAACATTTAATTCATATGATTCTCCAAATGTTTTCTATGTCCTTTATGCAATGAACTGCAACCCAGACAAATTGGCCAACAGGATAACCTAGCTATAAGTACACAAGCAAGTCTTCAGCTAAAGCTAAAAAACGACATTTCTTGTCATTCTGAGCTTTTCCATCTTCTTCCTTCTATTATCAAAAATTATTCAGACTTGGCAAGCAACATTTGTCTCATTAGGATTAAGGTCCTTCTGGAAATCTGGAAATTTAGAAACTATTATATGTAAAAAATGAAAAGGAAGCAGTCATACTTCCTTAATTTTTTTTTTTTTTTACCTTGATGCTCCAAATGCTGTACATGTGAAGTACAACTGTCTTGTTTCAAATGGAATTAAGAAAGGACACTTGCTTGTTAGTTGCTCACACCAGTCTGGCAAAGCTCCACTTGCTAGTGCCAAGGGTTCCTGTAGTTTAATGCAAGGGAAAAAAAGGAAAAGCATTAATAATATTTGACTTAGGTGGTCCCAACAAGTTTGTAATCAAGTACATACACAGCAAATACAATCAAGTACAGAGTTTTTATCTGCGCTTGATTAAGTTTCTTTCTTCTCAGCAACTGAGATCTTTTTCCCCTTTTAAATGCTATCAATATGGAAGCTGTAGGAGGATCACCTGAGCTCACCTGGTCTGTTCAGCCTGGAGAAGAGGAGGCTGAGGGGAGACCTCAGTGCAGTTACAGCTTCTTGTGAGGGGAAGAGGAGGAGCAGGCACTGATCTCTGCTCTGTGGTGACAGGACTCAAGGAAATGGGCTGAAGCTGTGTCAGGGGAAGTTTAGGGTAGATATCAGGAAAAGATTGTTTACCCAGAGGATTGGTAAACAGGTCACCAAACCAGACAGGGTCCAAGCAGCATTTAGACAATGCTTTCAGGCACAGGGTGTGACTCCTGGGATGTCCTACACAGATCCAGGAGTTGGACTCGATGATCCCAATGGATCCTTTCCAACTCAGCATATTCTGTGATTCTAAGTTCATAAACTTTCTAGGACTTGTGAGTGGACATGGAGTGCTTTGACACAGACACTAAAAGGTATAGTAAATTTCTGGGATATATACTACTCAAAGTACTGTGGGGAGAGCTAAGTACCCAATTACCTGGAGAGAATTACTCCTGAGTTTTGTCCAAAAGAAATTAGATATTACCTTTTCAATATCAGAAGACATGAAAGAAACTTGGCAATAGAAAAGTTATCCCCTTGAAATAGTACTACAGTCCCTTCTGAAATACAATTATAATAAACTATACCACAGAAATTATAACTACAAGGATGCAAGGATGCTTACAGTGCCAGAACAGTCTTTGAAAGAACACAAAAAACTGAAACCTTTTTTAAACAAATAATTAGGACAATGTGACTGTAAAAAGAAAACCCGAACCTCAAAAAGCACACAAGGACTACTTAAGTTGAGAATCTTCTTTAATCTTTGTTGAAGAAAATGTAGTTCTACTGAAGAACCACATCTTAAAGTTTTCTTTTTAATGTATCTAACTAACCTAATAAGTACCAATAAGATGTCTTCTAAATGCTGGTTTTGAAAGCTTTATGTAGAATGTATGAGTAATAAAATGTCTGTGAACCCTAACATCATAAACTGCCTTTTTTATATTATCATCAGGCAGACATTGACACACTATGTTGTAACATCGATGTCTAGTACAGAAAAAAGACAATTATTACTCATAACCAAAATGTATAAAGTAAAAAATTTTTGTATGCTTTGTACAAAAACAAACTGCATGTTTTTATTCAGACTAGCCTGTTACTACACAATTTACTCATTCAAAATATAAGAAAGAAAATACGTATGAAACAATTCAAAAATCAAAAATGGCAAAAAAGTAATAATTTCAAACAGTCAAGGTATAGAAGAGAATAAAGGAAGAGTCCTAAAACAATATTACATATATACACTACGCATAATGTATTAGTGTAATACCTCAATCTGTTGCAGAATCTTTGTAGTAATTTTTTTACTTGTGAATTCATCTGGTGGGAAGTTAAACTGAGGATGCTCATCTCCTTCTGAAAATAATCAAGAGAAAAGTTTGCCTTTATTTTGTTTTCATTAAAATATTTCAGAAGCTCTGCAAAATAACTAGGTTACCTTCTTGAGAAGTCCGTGCTGTGTAAGGGTCACTGGCAACTATATACAAAATTCTAAGTAATTGCAGAACATCTTCTACTCCACAGGAGTTCTGTCCGCTGCCAGCTTTGGCCTGAGGTTGTTCCTTGGCCAAACTAAGGATATCAGAATTTTGAAGAGTAGAAATGGCCCCTTGACTCAATCCAGATTTTGATCCATGTTCACAAAAATCCTGTAGAAAAATGGTTAAGAATGAAAACTCTGCGTGTTGCTGTCTTTACTGCATTCCAAGTTGATGATTTGAAAAAATTGAAACTGCTACTGTGTTCAAACTTAACAATTAATCGAATTGCGCATGGTGCAAATCATGATTCAAATGCATTTTAACACAACTACATTTAACAGAAGATGTTAAAATAAAAAGGAAAGAGCAGCAAAACCTAAACTTGATATTGGCTTTTGAACATTCAAAACTTCCCTATAAATATCATGGCTCTCCCTCCACAAGAATCTTTAAAGCTGCAAAACAAAGCACACAGCCATTCATAATAAAAAAAAAGTTTGGATGCAGACATATACCTTGTACGCAGCTATGAGCTGGGAACAATTTCTGTTTTTCCTAATACTTTTATTAGTGCCGGTTAATTTCCAGTGGCGCAGGAAAGCTGAGTCTGCATTCTTCTGCAGGTAGGTTATCAAGTCATTCTTTGGTAATTCATCAGTGCCAAGGTACTGCTCCACATGCTCTACTGACCAGCAACCCTACAACAGGAACCACCAAATGTTGGTTTTTCCTGATTGTAAAGTCTTTAAGATTTCACATGCAATATATAATGTCTTTCTTAAAGGAGCATGCATTTACAAATATACTCACTAATATTCTTTAAGTAATTGAAAACTGTTAGTTTTTTTTAATGTAGCATTTCAGAAACTGCAATAAGATTTCTTTTGCTTTTATTAAAACAGCCATAAAACACAAAGGCATAGAAGTAGGCCTTACCATTTTTCCACTTTCCTTCTCTTTATCAGAATCCTTCATTTCTCTGTACATGATTCTAGACATCAAAACAATGAGTTAATATTTCATACTCATAGCACATCCTCTAAATTCCAAGGTTATACATTGGCTTGTTAGATACAGTGACATTTAGATAATATGATGTAAAACAGCAACAGCAGCTGCTCTTTGCTGCAGAGAACATCTGGGATACCCTGAGGCAGCACAGTTCTTAAGCTCTGTTTTCATGATGTTGGTATTTATCTTGCAAAGTATTTAATTTATGTTTCCTTAAGTGAGACTTGAGTAATCAAACAACCTTCATTGTGCCAATTTCCCAAGCCATCTTTAGATTCTTCACTACACATGCACCAACTCTTTAAAATTTTGAAATCCTGGGGAAGCTTGCTGTGCTTTAACTTAGAAGATATGCACATTTACAACTATTTCCCATGTTTTCTAACTAGAAAACAGTTTGCTACAGAGTGCAATTTTTGACAGAAGGCAACTCAGAAAATAGGTGCAATATATAAGCATTGACGAAATCTGAAATACAGTTAAAAATACTGCACCCCTCCTTATCGCACATGTCTCTTTCAAAGGCATTATCCTTCTAGAAGTTACATTGGGGTAGTAAATGGAAAACACTCACCATCATACAGTCTTACAATTTCTGTCTATTACTGTAAAGGCAGTAAGGTCAAATTAACATCAAGAGAATAGTTGAGGTTGGAAGGGCCCTCACCATCATGCTTAAAATAGAATTTCCTGTATTTCAATTTGAGTCTTTTTTCTTCTTGTCCTTTCACATGTCACAACAAAGAAAAGTCCATACTCTGGCTTCCCTGTATCCTCCCATCATGTATTCATATACATTGGTAAGAGCCCACAAGTCTTTTTTCCTCCAGGCTAGACAGACCCAGATCTCTCAGAATCTTTGCCATACGACAGAAACAATAAACCTTTTAATCACCCTAGCAGCCCCAGCTAGACTCACTCCAGTGTCCATGTCTCTCTGGTACTGAGGAGCCCTGCACTGGGATATAGCACTGCAGGTGTGTCTCACCACTGCTGAGCAGATGGGGAAGTTCACCCCACTCAACTTTCCTAATGCAGCCCAGGGTGCTGCTGATCTTCTTTGCTATTGGGGTCCACAGCTGGATCATGCTCAACTTCACGGCCACCTGGACCCTCAGTGCCTTTTTCAACAACCTCCCTTCCTGCCAGCTGACTCCCAGCCTGGACCAGCACATGCAGATTTTTCCCCAGCTGGTAGACTTTACATCTCCCTTTGTGAAATGTCACAAAGCTCCTGTGTCCCCATTTCTCCGGCATGACGAGGTCTCTTGGAATGGCAGCACAACCATCTGGTCCAACAGTGACTCCCCCCCAGTTTTGTTTTGCCTGCAAGTTGATGGCCTGCTCTGTCTCATCATACAGTCCACTAATGTAGATGTTTAAACTGTCCTGAACCCAGTATCAACCCTTGGGGTACACCAGCTGACCTTTATACCAAGGACCACAACCATCTGAGCCGAGCAGTTCAGGGGTTTTTCTGACACTATCTAGTCCATGCTTTCTAAGTTTGTCAGTGAGACAGAAAGCGCTGAAAGCCTTCCTAAAGTCAAAGAAAATAATATCTGCTGCTTTCTTCACATCCACTGACCCAGGCATACAGTAGAAGGCTATAAAGCTGGTTAAGCATGATTTTCTCTTCATAAATCCATGCCACATAGTTCCCATCACCTCCTTGTCCTTCATTGTTTGAAAGTGGTTTCCAGGACTATCTCCATCACCTTTCCAGGGATGAAAGAGTGACCAGTTTGTAGTTCCCTAGATCCTTCCTGTTTTTGTGGGAGGCAGGAATGACACCTCCTTTTCTCCAGTCCTCAGAAGTATCTCCCAATCCTAATGACCTTCCAAAGATAATAAAGAGTAGCCAGCTTCTCTGGGTACATTCCATTGGGTCCCATGGACTTGTATGTCAAGTGAGTGTTCACTAACCTTTTGCCATTAACATCTCACCACATTCAACTCCAGATTTGCTCTGGCTTTCCTAATGCTCTACCTTCAAGTTGGGACAACTAGGATTCCTCCTAAATCACCTGACCCGTCTTCCACTCCTTGCATGCTTCCCTTTCATGCTTTTTAGTTCATCCATGCAGGTCTCCTACTGACTCTGCCTGACCTCCTATAAATTGGGATGTACTGTTCTTGAGTCTGGAGAACATGACCCTTGAAAAAAAAATCAATTTACTCTCCTGGACTTCTCTTTTCGCTAGGACTATAACCCCATGGGATTTTTCCACGTAGATCCCTAAAGGTTGTGACTTTTTTCTTTGGTTTTGCAGGCACAGCAGTAGTTTTAAAACCGGTAATAACATCCTGACATAATCACCAAAAAAAACCTCTAATTCTAGCATTGCTTATTACAGAGGAGGAGTCAAAAAATTAGCATTGTTTCTCATCAATTTCCTAATCAGTCACAGTGTTCTCTACACAGAATAATGAACTGATGAGCTTACGTGTATGTTGGCTCCCAAATACGCCTAAGTTTGTCAGACTTCACACTGCCATTACAGGAAAGCTGTAACAATTTCTGTACATAGTAAAAGATGGTAGATCGAAAGTTCGTTAGAGGCAGTTCTACTTCTCGAGTTGTTCCAAGACCTGAAACTTTCAAGGTAAGTGCTAAACGTGGCGAAGGCATGCACTCAACCTCTTCCAAGAGTTCTGAATGAGGTGTACCTGCAAAAATCATTTGAGAACCCTTAATACAAATTATATAATGCATGACAAGGTGGCTTAAACATCAATAACATGGTTCAATAAGGAAGTGTAATGACTTACTGCACACATGCCAAAGAGATGAGACTGAGTTGTAACTATGAACTAAATTATGACTGGAGCATTTCTTTACAGAAGTAAAATTAACAGGAATTTCTGAAATCCCTATTGATCCCTACATCTTGGTAACATCTCCTTATATATTATCACAGTACATGCATTCTTCTTTTCATACACAGTTTCCTTTCAGTTCTTCAAAATAAGCAGTGGCTTATTTCCACTTATGCTAAAACCTACTTACTCCTCTCTGTAATGAACATTAAGTACATTCACAGTGCTGAACAAGAATGAACTAAGGAGCCAAGGAGCAAGATCAGGTGCTGTGCTGCTGATCATTCACACTGCTCCATCACTGTGTTACCTTTCCCCTCCCTTGGCTTTGCACTGTTTCAGCATGCCCTCTCCACTCAAAGATATTCTGGGTAGCTTTAACACAGTTAAGTCCCTGTGGTGGAACCAGATATACCAAGATATTTATCACATCTTCATCATATAAAGAGATTTTATCATTTATCATGGTAAGAGATGATCCTAGTTAAATTCCTAAATTTGTCTATTTTACACAGCATTTAATTTACATTTCCCTCAATAATGCTTAGACCTGCAGAGATAGATGAAACTCTCATTCAAGCAGAGAAAAGCCACACAGCCACAAGAGCATGTTGTCCTGGTTAATAGTGATAAGATACCCAGATCCAGTGGGTCCTTAACAGTGAATCTCCATCCTTAAGTCAGATTAGGCATCACATATCTTGCCAGCATACCTGGTGGAGGGATTTCTAGATCAGTTGTCTGTTGCACATTAGTACGACCAGGCCTTGGGTCAAAAGCAGGAACCAAAGCAGAAAACTGCCGTTTCAATACATAATCATCATCCCACGTTCTTCTACGGCCTCCTTTGGTTTCATACTCCTCTTCTTCCTAAAAAAAACAACCCAAAACAAAAAACCCAAAAACCCTAGTTGTTTTTTGATTCTGCTAAAGAGAGTAATATGATTAAAAAATTTTAAGTTCATGAATACAGCAGTCACAAACTAAAGTGCAACTCTGCTCAGCTCTGGTAAGGCTGCATCTGGAGTGCTGTGTCCAGTTCTGGGCTTCTCAGTCAGGAGAGACATGGAGCTCCTGGAGAGGCCCAGGCAAAGCTACAAATATGACTAAGGGACTGCAGCATCTCTCTTATGAGGAAAGCCTGGGGGAGCTGGGCCTGTTCAGCCTCAAGAAGAGGCAACTGGGAGGGGATCTCATCAGTGTCTGTCAGTATCTGAAGAGAAGGTGCCAAGAAGATGGGTCCAGGCTCTTCTCAGTGGTGCCAAGCAATAGGACAAGAGACAGAAACTGATGCACAGGAATTTCCACCTGAACATGAGGAAGAACTTGACTGTGTGAGTGATCACACACTGAGGTTGCCCAGAGAAGTCGTGGAGTCTCCCTCACTGGAGATACTCAAGAACTGTCAAGACACAATCCTGTGCCATGTGCTCTAGGATGACCCTGCTTGAGCAGGGAGGTTGGACCACATGACCCACTGTGGTTCTTGTCAACCTTACCCATTCAGTCATTTCATTATGTCTTCATTATGTTAATTTTCTCTATAAAATCAACATTAAATGAATCAAAACTGGCACATAACAGTTCCACTTAACTGGTCAAGCAGGAATCAAAATTACCAAACCCACAAAAATCAACATAAATGGACTAAACTTAAAACAGGTGTATTTATAGTTTCTGGAAAGAATTAAACTTTCCATGAAGCACCAGAACACAGGAAAATACAGAGTACTGTAGACCATCAAACGTGGTGTAGATGTGTTGTGTATTCCACAAACTTTGTAATACCAGAGGTTCAAATATATCCAGTGATGTCAAAACAAACACATTCATTTTTTTGAAAACAAGAAGCACTTTTTCCCAAAGTGTATACATATATTGATACATAATGTATACACATTTTATCCAGAAATTAAATTAAATATCATAATACTAGAACTATTTTGGTGGGGAAAAGAATCTAGTTTTCAATAAGCTTTAACAAGTATTAATTGCTTATGAATTTTCTACAACAAGCTTTTAATCTGTTCAACTCCTCATTGAGAAGAATGACATGGTATATCAAAGGTAATAGTACTGGAACCCAAGAAAGAAAAGTTTTCTTTTCCAGACCTGCTTCTTGTTGTATCATCTCAAGCAAAGTCTATTTTAGCTATTTCTGCTGCTTCCCATGAACAACAACAGTAACTCCATTTAATAAGTTTTAAAATTATTCAACATTCTACAAACTGAAGTTACTGTTTGCATTGTAGATCCACTTAAGTAGTACTGGATTGTTTTTTTCCTAACTTTGTATCTTTGTGCAGAAGGTGAAACAAGATGCTTAGTAATGTACTTGAGTTTCTCATAAAAGCATAATTACAGCAAGTTAAAATGCTAAATATTTTTGTTCAAATGAAATAAATATTTGCATATTAATTACAAGATGAAGTTTCTATAATTCCATAAAACCATATTTATATTTATTCTGTAAAACATAAAATTAGCATTAGTGAAGCCTTATTCTTTCCTCTTAGATCTTGCAATACTCATGAAGACCAAGCATTATTCATACCAGTAAAGAACAAACAAAGGAGAAGCCAGAACTCCTGACAGTGTAGGCAAGAACCATGTGAACTACCACGCTGGGTTTTGTCTTGCCCCACCCCACTGGTTTTTTTGTTGGGGTTTTGGGGATTTTTTTGAGAAGAGAGAGATTTCCTCAGGCAAACTTTTGCTTCATACATGTCTACAGTTAAATACACCCCAGAACTGAATTATTACAAAATACAGCAATGTATCCACAACATTATACCATTTAATCAGCTTGTGAACTAGTGATCCATCATTTCTACTGTCTGTCAACTTGTTCCCAGCTGGTTTTAAAACATTAATTCTGACTTGTAAGGTCTCAGGTATCCTGGTGTTTAAAAACACTTTTCTTGTGGTTTTGACTATATGCAAGAAACTAAGTAAATCTAAATAAATGTGTTTTAATTAATGGAGATATTATAGCCAGGACTTCCTATTGCCAAAAAAACATCTGTGGATTTTTAATGCACCTGTTAATCAATTAAGATACCATCTATGCTAACTATACCATACCATACCATAACTTCTTCATATTCTTGATCTTCTTGGTTATCATCTTCATTTTCATCATCTTCTTCATCTGGTTCAGGTAGATCCTCATCATCATCTAACTCTGCCAACAGAGTACTAGCTCGGCAGCTATCAAGAAAATCTAAAACACACACATATATATATATATGTATATATATTTACATACAGAACAAAAGCCAAGAATAACTTTTAAAGCAGAATTTTAAAATTAAAGAAGAGAAGCATTGGGAAGAGCGAAAAAACAAATCTTACTTAAAACAGAAAAACAAAACTAAAGCATTGCTTATTGCATAACAGGAATAAAAGCTGTGATAAAAGCATATACCTGTTAAAAATTCCATGGATCTAGTCAATAGCATAACTATAGAAGCACTTACTATTGGTACAATTAAAAGTGATCAGCAAGAGCGATGCATTCCTCATTTGCTTATAATATTTTATAATTACACTTATTTTAGATTACAAAAGATCACCAAAAAATGGTGTACAAATGCATATTGTCTGTTTCTATGTCTCAATTATTTAAAAACAGGTGAGTGATGTAATTTCCACTAAAAATGTGTGGCTTAGACCTTAACTTGCAATATAAAAGACATACAAGATAAACATTTAAAAGTGGTATTTTAAAGATTCAATTGCTACTTAATTACTGTAACAAGAAGTGGAAGGCAAAGTTCTATTTTACTCACTTAGTACTAAGACTTAAAAAACAATCTCCCAAAACTAGAAAATAAGTTCACAGCAATCCAAGTGGACTGGGATGAAGCTTGGAACTTTTACACTTCTCTATGCATATAGAAGCTATCTATACTACCCAAACAGCCCTGGTATTGTTACTATCACCCTTATTGACACCTGAATGCACTCTATTTGCTCAGTTGTTGGTGATACGTTTTAAGACTTGTCACACAATCAAAATATCAAATTAGACTTAATTGAAAGAGTAAAGGGAAATGGTATATGCAGATACATTAACCAACTGCCTCCAAGCAGCTCAATTCCAATACCCATTGAAATGACCAGAAATTTTTCAAGTAATTTCAATAGGCAACAAAATAGAACACAATCTTAATCCAACAATATTTTAAGTAAATCAAGTATCTTTTCTTTCAAGAACATCTCACAATTCAATAAACTTTACATTAGGAAGTATTTTCCCAAATCTATCCCAGGTTTTTCTTGACTTCATTTTATCAGCTCGATTCCTATGTATTACTGACTTTCATCGTATTCATATGCCTCAAGTAACTTCTGTCCTAAAGTCTATTTCTGGGGTATGGCATCCACAGAACTCTGGATCTGTTTGTAAATCATGTAATTTCATTCTTCCTGTCAATTTTTGTGTTTTTTCCAATTTTTTTGCAATTGCTATTATGATATTGAGATACCTGGAAGCTATTTTAAGGGTACAATGTGCCTAATGGTGGATGCTTTTCAATCAGAGTAATACAAGACTCAGGATGTAGCATGCCTATACAACACAACAAAAAATAACATTTTGACTGTAATTAGAAGTACATATGCAAACTACAGTAGGAACTAAATTTGATGAGGGAAAATATTCAAGTGCCTAGATAAACTATACCATAAATAATAGTAATATAGGATAGAAACTGCTGAAAATAAAGATTTGAGAACAGAAAGAAATACTACTATGTTAACATTATTTTACTTACTGCCTTACAGAACTAGTAACATATGAACAGCTCAACTTTCAAATACTTTTCAGTAAATAAACTACTATATGAGAAAATTATAACAATGGGATAAAAGGAAAAGTCATTAATGGGAAGTCTAATGCTTATGTTCATTTAAAAATGAAACTTACCATATAAAGAATATTCTGCCTCCTGCCCTGTATCGCTCTCACTAGATGTTGATGTTAGGCTAGTAGTTAGAGTATTACTAAGCGACTGACCAACAGATAAAACTGTAGTTGCTGTAGCTACATTGCTGCTGCTAGTAACACTGGATGTAGACATGGTCACTGTTGATGTGGTACCAGTTGTAGTCAGATTAGGAAAACTTTGGGCACCCATAAGAGGAGAAGCTATAGATAAAGATATGGTAAGATAAAATAAATGATTTGATGACTTGAAGAGTACAACTTACATGCATGACTCCTGTGTTGAAAAATATATTTGGGGTTCAAAAATTATCAGTGTGTTATTTTATAATAAAGAACAACAGACTATAAAGGGGAAGGGTTTCCCAATGCAAAAGTGCACCTTACAACATTGATGCCCACTTCCGAGCTTATTTCCTTGCAAACATTTAAAATAAATTATTTTATCAAATAAATCCCCAAAATCCCACTATAAATCTGAAATTACTTAATTTCATTTTCAACATATGTAAAGAATTTCTGAAATCTGTTACTCCAACATTGTGATCTGTCTTTAAGCCTAAAATGAAATTTAACACCGAAATTACAATATTATATAGTGCAAACAAGTTAACTATATATAAGTGAATTGGGAACAGAACATATTAAAACAAATGTGAAACTTGGGATAACTGTGCATTTTTCTAAGGTTCTTAAATCAGCTCTGACTTATTATTTTTCACACAACTACTAAAATATATGTTCATCACAGTCAACAAGCCTGAATTGACAGTACTGTGAAATGTATGACTTATGTTGGATGATTTATATAAATAATTTTCAGAATAAGCAAGCACCAACTAAAAAGCTACCTTACTGTACATTCAAATAAAACAGTAAATACATTTTAGTTAACAACTGAAACAAGACTGAATTCACTGTAGACTCAACAGAAAAAAACTTCAGATAGTGTAAATAACTGAGTATAAGTTATACCTATGTGCAACTACACATTTAGAATTCTAGTCTGCAAAACATGTTCTCACATGCTTATCTTTAAACAAGGAGATTAATCACAAGTTTGGAGAGAAAAATTTAAGGGGTCATCTATAGTAAGAATTGAAGCCTTAGGTTTTTCAAACTACTTTTTCTAAACTTTATGAAATATAAGATTTGCAGTTTTAAAAGAAACACTTTCATTATTGCCATTTATGTAAACTGAGACACTGCTTTCTTAAACAAAAACAAAAAACAAAACACTTCTGCATTTCATATTACGATTACCAAAGTTTGCAAAGGTTACTACTCTTGAAGAAGTATATAACAAAGCTTCTTCCCCTAAGTGCATTTGGCAGCTTTTTGTGAAAAATAAATGTTACTGTTTCTGCTTTCCTTTTCTGTTACATACAGTTACTACATAGATCCCCGCCCCTTAAGAACATACCTAACATTCTGCAAATAAAAATACAACAACGCAGGGAGGGTATGAAATAATAGTATAATAATGAGGCAAATTGTGGATTTTAAATTTAGGGTTGTTAATAAGCTTATGTTCTTTATGAAAGCATGGAAATGAAAATGCAATGAGTTTTTCTTATGTTGTTCAAGAGCTTGAAAATGAGTTGATCAGTATTCACATATTTCACTCTCTCCTAATTAATAACAGCAAACTCCTTGCTGTTACAGTAAACAGAAGAAGCCATTAAGCATCAGCATTCCATTTGCTCTGAATTCAAGAGCAAACTGAAACTGGCTACCCTAGACACCACTTAGCTTCTGGCAAATACTGGTGTTTTCAATGCAACCAGTACAGCAAGTCCAGAAAGACTTATATCACTAACAATGATTTCAGTCCTGATTTTTGGGTGTTGGGTTGTTGTGCATAGTTTGCTTGATGGTGGGGGTTTTTTGTTTGGTTGGTCTTTAGTTGGTTTGGTTGGGTTTTTTTAACCTGAACAGGCTAAAAAACCAAAAAAATTAAAACTTTTTAAAAAAAATCAAGCTTTTTACAATGCTCTAATTGAACTCTGGTGAGATTGCTCGAATTTAGTCGCTGATCTCTTTTAGCAACATGAGTTACCATTTACAGTTTCTATTCATATAAAAAGTATAAACCAAAATAAATTCTACATAAAGGATAATATAACATATAAGTATTTTTATCACAGAATTAAATTTTTAAGTTGCCCCATTCTTATTTCTAACTTTTTGCACTGTATGGTATCAAACATTAATGAAATCTTATATATGCTGTTGAAGTATTCTACCATGTTTTTCAAAGGTGGTCTCTTTCCTCTCCCCTCAATACAAAAGTACTTCAGAACCAGTGCCACTATCTGTCTAAAAGGGGATCAATTACTGGAAAGCTTTCTTTGAGTATCTTATTTACATTTTTATTGCAGGTTGCAAAAGACTTCCTGCCTCAACCCTAGTATCACAGCATGAATGTTAAAAAAAAAAAAAATCAACATAAAAAAAAACCAACCAAAAAAGAGAACATTCAGCATTTAAAAACATTTAAAAATGCTAAAAGCAAACACCACATTTCTAAATAAGGAAGCATAGAATCATAGAATTGTTAAGGTTGAAAGAGACCTCTGAGTCCAACTGTTAGTCCAGCACTGATAAACCATATTCCCAGGTGCCACACCTACTGTGGCACATAACTTCTGAAGATTTTTAGGGAGAGTGATTCCACCACTTCTTTGGGCCACCTGTTCCAGTGCTTGGCCACTATTTCAATGACGAAATTCTTCCTAGTATCAAATCTAAAACTACCATCACTTCTTACCTGAGAAAAGAGGCTGCCCCCACCTCACTACAGCTTCCTTTCAGGCAGTGGTAGAGAGCAATAATGTCTCACCTGAACCTCCTGTTCTCCAGGCTAAAAAACCCTCAGCTGCTCCAACCCTTCACCATCTTCACTGACAATCATGACAAGCATGAAAGCTTAACAAGAAACTTAGGCTTTTTTCTATCTTGGGTAATACAATTTTTTCTAACCTGCCTAACCCATGATATGCAGTTCTCTGGTTAAAATACTATCACCATCAGAGAACAAAATACCTAAAAAGTAACAACTTCGATGGGAGCATGCTCAAAAAAGAGTGAACTCTCAACAACCAGGTTTACAACTTACCTTGCTAATACCTTGATCCTACATATAATCTGAGAACATGCAAATGTCAAAGCATGTACATAATGTCATTTAAAACACTTTAACTATAAACTTCCTTACATTTAATATGCCTGAACAGTTCACTGAATCTAAGCCTTAATGACCACACCATCTCTAGAAAACACACACAGTATTAGAGTACATTCTATTATGCAGCTTGACAGAATCAGGAAGCTGCTAACATTTCATTATACTGTAGTTCTTTTTCCTTTGTACTGTGTTCTTAGCTCCTATGCTCAGACACTTCACAATATGCATAAACTGCCCTTCCAGAGGAAAATGGAAAAATAACAGAAATTGTCATGTACAAGGTGAATATGCAAAATCTACACAGGTCAGAAAGGCTAAGTACCTGACATTAGCTACTGCTGCTAGACTTCCAAATGCTTGGTCTAAACCATACTCTCTCCTTAAACGTGACAGACATCAATTTCAAATTTCTTTCTATTTGATGGGTACCACAGTGTAACTGACATCACAGGGCAATGTAACATTTTTCAGCTGACAGGAACTCTGAGTCCTTCAAGAGTTCTACAGGTACATGCAAGGTCAAGGCTGCTCTGAGTACATTCCTCTGTTAGGCCAACACAATCCAAACTTAAGTGTAACAAATGCCAAAGAAACACCAAAATCCTCAACTAAAAATAAAAATAGTTTACTTACTTGCAGTACTCACAACATTTCTTCCCAAAGTATTAGTATTGTTATCACTGCTACTCCGGCTTAAATTCATGTTGTTTGTTGCATTGGTACGTGCTATGTTTGCCACTCTTCGTACAAAGGACTCCAGGCTGGAAGTTTCTCGAGATGATAAGTTTGGAACGCTTGCACTGGAGCTCATGGGTGCCCCAGCAGCCAGCAGAGAACTGACTGAGAGTCTGTTGCTCGCCGAGGAGCTCAGAGGTCGCTGGGAAGCTGCTTCTTTATTCGTCAGTTCGGAGACTGAACTCACGTCAGGAGAGCTTACGCTAACAATTCCCATGGATATAGCACTGGACTCCCCAGGAGCACGTATTGAGTTATCAGGACCTAACTTCCTCTCTGCATTTTCATTGCCCATGTCCGCTGTTAAGGTGCTGGTGCTCGCACTGGAAGATGACCCTATGTCAGCCTGAGGCACACTATCAGCGGAAGACAGAACAACAATTGGTTCATGGACGTCAGTGCCTGAAACTATATTTTGCTCCAACACACTTTCTGATCTCCGCTCCATTTTGGTCGAACCCAAGCTGATGTCGCTGCTACTTGCCACGCTACACACAGAACTGCTGCTTCCTTTTCTACTTGAGGAGCCTGCAGCAGCAGTCGTCTTGTCTGGACAGTTGTTTTTCACCAAGCTGCTCCATGACTGCGTTGTGCCTGAAACAGTGGATGAAACAGGTTTGGGTGATGCCGCTGAATCAGGGTCGTACCCTGGTGCAAGCTTGAGGTCAAACTTTCCTTCTGCGCCCATACGGTAAGAGTTAGAGCCACCAGCATCCCAGGTGACATCAATCCAGCCTGGAAAGGGACAGGAGTTTGTGAGATCCAGCAGAAAGCAGACAGGAGGCGTGTCAGACAGTAGCTCCACAATGTGGGATCAGCTTCTCATAAGGGCTCTACTTCTGAATCAATGAAATCGCTAAGTAACCCTTAACACCAATTAAAAGGAAGTATTTAAATATGAACAATTTAGTATTTTGTAATGTTGTCAATTTAGAGGCTGCTCATTCTTGCCGCCTTGATCATCAGGGTCACAGAATCCAGCCAAAAATAAAGTTTTCTTCAGGAAGGAACCTGACCTACTAGAATCTCTCAAAATTTTATTAGCATCTACCAAAATTGGATTCTCTAATAACAGCAATGTATATTAAAATGTATCTTAACTTTGTTAGTATCTAACAAGAAGCTATAATTATTACACAGACATTCAGTAACAGTTTTCTTTGTTGGATGCTTGTGGATAAGCATATTTACCCAACAGAAGACATATTATGAAATTACTTAGTTTGAGATTTCTTATTCTTGAAGTGAAAGAATTCATTTATTGATACACAGCTTTCTAGTTCAGTAAGTTATACAAACTCAAACATTCCTTATTCATAAAAAAAGTCTTACGGCAGTCAGGTAAGGGCTACTTCAAGTAAAATTTCAGGGTTGCAAACAGAGTATGTTTCATAGAAAAAAACTATCCTGGGACCAGAACAAAACTCCAAAGCAATGCTACTCTTCAGTTCCTTTATTAAACGATTATTTTGAGTAGCAAAATTTTTTAACAGTTAAATATAATAAATCTGCAATAATGAGGGTAACATGCAAAATTTAGCTAACTAGGACAGAAATGGGGGCAAAATGATTTATTTTTACTGTCTAAATATGTACCACAATCAAAGAGTCACCTAAAAAATCCCTTCTAATATTTCTCACTTTATCTTAACTGCAACAAATGTTGGTGCAACTATTTTAATTGATACACATTTCCTTCAAAAATGTAATCTCTAAAGCTTAGTCATCTTCTGCAATCTCAGACAGTCAAAACAAATACCAGGTCCAGATACACATATATTTTTCTTTATTAAAACAGAAGAGAGCTAATATCAAGTAAAATATTAGTTTTATTACTGTCAGGTGCACCTTCAGCTTTCAAATATCCAAAAGTCACCACTCCTAGACCAAAACAGATGATCACAGGCAATTTGCTATTTAGAAATACCATTCTGGAGGAAAAGTAGTTAAAAATGGATAAAGTTTTCAGATATGATAAGTAGACATCCCCAAATGAGCAGGTTTAGATCATGTTAATTTTGTATGATTTTATTCCTTCTTCAAGAGCTATAGCTGAGTAGCTTCATGTCACTAAACCTTTGAAGGGTAAAGTTGTGAAGCAAATCTGAGTTTTTTTCTTCTACAATTTATTTGCTGTTTTTATCAAATACAAAAAAAGCTCCATACTGTAGTTCAACAGTATATTTTCCCCCTTCATGAATATATGAACCAGGTATTTTTTTCAAAGCATAACTAGATACCTGGTTTTGTTTTGTATAGCTCCTTTCCCTAAAGCATTAATTACAAGCAGTTTTAAATTTGAACAAATTTTAAATACATATTATGTACTTAGAGTTGTACTGCTCCATCATTACAGGCCTAAAACAACACAAAATTTGTCTAAACTTGTGAACAACAACCAAAAAAGTAAATGAGGTACTATTTTCAAAATTCTATATGAAAGAAAGCTGTGACATGTATGAGATGATTTGGCATCACCATCTGATAAATGAACCTCAATTTCACCTATGGTTATATGGGAAAATTTTACTGGAACATAGGAACAAAACCACTGATTTGGTAGAATACTACTCACCAATAATACCTAAAATCTTCAAAGTTATAATGTAGCTATGGATATTGTTGCATCTGATAAAAATATACAGATCATGGAAGACTTCCCTATAAGCTATACTGAACAGCTTAAATAAAGTTCAATTTCAAATCATTTGAAGTGATTGTACTTTGGACATTTCTGCATGTTTGAGATGTGACACCTCAACAAACTACAAGAAACTTTCAAGTCTGACTAAGAATGAACCTAAGAGTGGCTGGAGGTGCTTCAGAAACAAGGCAAGTCTTATATACCTCAAAATAGGGGGAAGAGAAGGGATACAGCTTCCTTTATGTTCAGCTGACAAGATCATCACCTCCCCTAGAGCCTCTTCAATAACTTAACACCCTGAGTACTGACTTCCCTGGCTGTTGCAGGTTTTTATTTTGCTCCTTAAGTTAATAAATTTTCATGTTTTATCTAAAAAAAATAACTTGATCCCAAAGAAGCTTGCAAGGTAGGAAAGGTATAGGACATAACAAAAGTCAAGAAAAATATTGCAAATGCTCAGCTAGAAGAAATGAAGAAGGTAATTATAGATTTTGCAGGCCCAAAGTTTTATTTATCAGTTTGCATCACTCACCTTCATATACTTTGTAACAGATGTCTAAATAACAGTTTCATATTTAAATAAGTTTAATGTTTGAATTAACCAAAGCTGTATAAAAGTTTCATTTTACAGCAAGAATTTTTTTCATGCGTTCAAATGGAATTTCACAAATGGACCCCAACAGCTGTGGTATTTTAAACTTCTTCCCTCCAAAGTATTTAAACTTTAATCAACCTTATCAAGACATTACAAAAGAAATACTTTAATTCTACCCATTCTGCATGATCTAATCATGCAACAGACATTTATAAATTCAGGCAATTCATGCTCACCATTATGCAGTTCTCCTGTAACAGTGCCTTCACCCTGTGGGCTTCCATCCTGATCTCTCCATTTCCAATCGATTCCCCTGATTACACGAGCTCCTGGAACCATGTATTTTAACACCTGAGAACGGACTAGACGTCGCTGCCTTCTCAGATTTGCTTCAGCTTCTTTAGCAGCTTTTCCTACAAGAAATGTAAATTGAAAAGACTTGAAAGTATTGAATGGGGAATAATTTTGAGCTTATTTCCAAGGAAGTTCAACTGCAAAAGTTAATCTCCTTTTTCACACAGATTTTTATGTCATATGCTCATTAGTATTTTAAAGGAGCAAAAAGAATATACACATTCTTTTTCTTACCCAGCTGATCTTCACATACTCCATTCACAGTGCCATAAAGTTCAAATCCAGACAGGGAGAGGTAGTGTGTTTGCCCACTGGCATTCTTTCCCATTTGTTTTATTCTAACATGTCTCCAACCTTGTTTCTCATCTTTTGGAGGATCTAAAGGCCATGTGGCTGTAGATCTTTAAGTTTAATAGAAAGAGGTGTTGGCAGGTAACAGGGAAAAAAAAAAAAAGGCAAAACCAAAGAACCTTAGTACCAAAGCACACAAAACCATAATGCTGATCATGTATGCATATTACAAGATATATAAACCTAATAACACCAGGGACAAACTTTGGAGGAGTGTTGGTGTTACGATTTTGTCAAAAAAATAAAATGCAAAATGTATAGTGATAGAAAAGCATATATGCCACTGCAGGTAACAGGGAAAGAACCTATGAATCACTTATTCTCCAGCCCATCCTTGATAATTTGTATCACCTACCCCTTCTTTAGACAGATACATTATTACAACCACAGTACATATTAAATTAGTCTACAGTCAAGTACATTTTTAAGTGTGCTCAGTTTTACGAAAAGTGGTAAAATACACTGACATACCCTGGTTCATTGAGACTACAGTCATCAACATGAGTATACAAAGTAGTCCAGTTCTGTCCATCCTTAGATACCTGGAAAACCCAATTTCTGAGAGCAGACCGTCCATAACCTCGAGCGTGGCGTAAGGTGTAGGCTGATGGTATAACCCAAAGGCCAAGATCTATGGCAAACCAAGCATTCTTATCATCATTAGTGTGACAATTGAGAGCTGAACTGTCACGGCTCAGGATGTCTTCCAAACGACCGTAAGGCAGATTTCTTCCTTCTGAGGATGTAACCACTACTAATCCATAGGCTGCTGGATTTACCCACTCATATGCAGTTCTGTATTAAAAAAGAGAAGTGTACTGTTCAATTACTACTTAAATAAAAAAACTGGTTTCAGCAACATTTGACATTTACTGTAAATTGTGTATAACAGCTGAGTTTATCACAAACTAATATTATCAATATCATTTTAGATAATTAGGTAACTTTAGACATGCTCCAAACACTACTGTTTGTTTGCATTTTTTAAAACACTGTAGCAAAGGGAAAGAAAACAAATCCAAACCAACAAAATCAAACAGAAACATGGCAAGCAAAAACAAAGACCCAAACTTCCCCCAAACTTCCCCACTCCTTCATCTTCTTAGGGAGGTATATAAACAAATTCTCAGCACAAGTGACTCATATTTTTTTATTATTTGAGCAGATCCAGAAGAAATGTAATTCTATTGATTAACAGATACCTCCCCCACTTCTAAGAAAAAAACAGTTTTCATTTCATTATGAATTCTTTATCCCCATCCTGCCTCATGGATAGTAGTTTATTGTGTCTGACTTCAAAATATCTAGCTTTGAAAAACTCACTTTGCATTTGTTCCAATCCAGTAAATAATTCCGTTTTCATCAAAATCATGTTGATGCCTGAACACAAATGTTTGGCCTTCTCGTAGTTTACGTACAAAAACAAATGAAGCCCTATCAAAGTCGTACCATTGCTTTGCAACCTACAAGTGAAAGAAACGAAATCAAATATTAAAGAAGCAGAATATAACCATTCCCTGTGAACTCTGTGTGTGGTATGTAGCTCACCATTTTCAGGAGATACTGTTCTAGAGATTCCACAGTTGCCAATGGCTCCATCTTTAGCATTCTCCCAGTCCGATCTATTAAAGACGTCTCCCCCGAGGCACGCTCCAAACGAAACCTCAAGCGCCTCGTCAGTATCTGAAAGAACAGCTAAACATTAATATAGGCTTTCCTGTTTAGGTTTTGGAATTTTAGGAAAACAGTGTACATCACTACAATCATTTCAGTGGCCTATCAAGTATCTTTGTTGCACAATTCAAGCACTATATTCTAATGAAATGCTTTAAAAAGTCATTTCCTAGTTCTACCTTTTTTTCAATTAACCAAACAATTCTTTACTTGACAGTCAATGTGTAAGTCAATTACACATTTAGCTAACAGTTTCTCTCTTTTCCTATGTCTTCAAAATTTTTATTTGTTGACTAGCAAATACAATAATATAGAAACTGAAAATTATTTTCAAAAATACTGAACAGCAACCATGTTTTTGTAAATTCTGCACCTATTTCCTAGACATTTAATATGAAAACAGAAATATTTATACTTCTCTACCACGTTGTAAAATCTTGAAGTGTGCTTTGAAATTAAGACTACAAAACCTGGGGAAAAACAAGTAATATTTTTAGTCAAACTGCCAAATTTCCTGTATAAGAAGCTGCTGACCCTGGAGGCACCTTGTATTACCAAATGAACACACAGCCCTTTAAATGTTTACAGCACACCCCCTGTTCTTACTAATAACTGTCTTGTAATTGTAGAGGGCATGTTCCTATATAAAGACAACAATACCTGAAGACAAAAGAAAGAACAAAAAAATTATCTCTTCAATCAAAAGTTACTTTAACCTCACAATGTTAAAGTGACAGCAGAGGAACGCCCATGCATTTAAGTGTTAGAGGAAATAGATGCCAAAATTTGGTTGTTCTTTACCTAACTCTGTCCACTTCTACAAGAACATGATTCTCACAGACAAGGTGTGTAACATACAACCTTCAGTTGTGCACCATTCGGTGTGATATGTTGTTACCACTGTGCATTTACCTGAAGATTATACGTAGAGCCTGGTGTATCATACAAGTGGAGAGGTAGACGTTCAATAGATTCTAATACTGCTATCAATTTCCGAATTAATGCAACTGCTGGGCGACTGTGAAAGAGAACAGTTACTATGTTACCACAAAACAAAACGAAGAAAAAAATTGTACAGTATCTCAGAAAACAGGATCCAGCTGAGGCAACTATCTCAGCATGCTATTTCTACTGATGGTATCTGTTCTAGTTACATGGTTATAGAACAGTAAGAAAGATACCCATCTGCACAGTGATGAACGAGTCATCTTCAATTTGTCAATAGATGTTCCATAGCTTGACTCTCTGAGATAAAAATTTTCAACTGCTACTTCAATATTAGATGCTGCCTTTTAATATCAATTTTTTATTCCATTGAAATGGAAAGAACAGGTACTTTGTCTTTAAATTATTTTTAACATACCATACTGCTTCACAATTTCAAAAGGGATTTTCTTGGTTTGGTATTATTTTTACCTTTCATCATCCTCATTTTCACTGAATGCTGTTTTGAAAACGTTTATCCTCTCTACCAGTTGACTACAGTCTTGTTTCACATCTAAATCAACATTCTAAGAGGAAAAAAAGAAGATACATTTAATGCAACGTAATTTCTTTAATTTTTATACAGGCAAAAACATTTATGTAGTCTCATTGAATTCCCTATTTAAAGTCTGTATGTGAGAAGCTAATCATCAGTCATCAGACCTGACCACAATTGTCCTAAAGATTTTTAATGGCTCATTCAAACTAAAATCATCTATTGTGATAGCTTATCTTCTATAGGTAGACCAGTAACTGGAGCAAGCCTGCCCAATTTTCACCAAGACAGGAAAAAGACACATTTAAAATGGATCTTTTAGATTACGGCACATGCCTTTATTTCATTTTTCTTTTAAAAAGTTTTCCCCAAAACACTTATGTCTACAAACTCACATTGTTTAAAACTGTCAGCAGTGATTGAACTAAGCCACTACTGCACATTTCATATGGAGAAATGGTATTCTCATCCTTCAACAGTACAATTAAGTTTTCCAGAGCAGTCTTCATTAAATCTCTCCAAGTATTTTCTCCCTCAATGCACTGAAAGACAAAAAGATCATTATCGTGAAACAAGGTATGTCTGTCCACTTGCCTCAGTTGAAAACTGAAGTCCTAGGAAAGTACCTAAGTAGGTAATACATGCATTAGAACTCCCCACATTGCAGACAGACATACTGTGACTCTCCTTTACATCATGAAGGACTAGTCTGAACATTATGTGATTTCCACTGATGTCACACATTAAAAATAAAGGAGATACACTTACCTGCCTGTTTGCATGAAGTTCCCATGCAGACTCTAACTGTGTTGCTATGTTCCTCAGTGTTACAACTACTCCTCGAGGCATACTTTCAACTGCTTTAAAATGATCATCATATAAATCTCTTGCCATAGTGCGTACCTACAAATGGATTTTGATAATCAAAAGTCAGACCTTACTGTAATGAGACTGTTATTTTACTCCTAGATACTGCAGACCTTGGTCATCGTTTTTTTAAAATACGTCCATGACAGGCAGACAAATAGAGAAGAATAAAAACCCATGTGCATAATGAAATGACAAAGGCTGTGAAAGGAAAAAGGTACAGGAGAAATAAATGGAAATACACAGAATCTTACTGACAGAAATGAAATTTACCATCATGTTTTAAGCTACAGCAGAAAAGGTAGGAGGAGAAGGTATGATTCTCAATCTGTCAATTTTTCTTTTAGAACTGTATCATGGATCAGCTAATCTTCTTAAATGTAAAATTTAGCAGGTTTAATATGGTTTCTGAATGCTCTATCAACATTCCTTAAACCAATTCACACAAAGTCCCTATTTGACCTCTTATAGTAAGAATTAGTTTTTCTAAAAAGTATGGCTCACACAAGATACAGATTAAATAAGTTCTTATTAAACAACATTTTTCTTTTGTAAGAAATTTCCCCAAAAATCTTTCCTTTTCATTATCATTATATGTGCTACAATAATACATTACACAAGCTTCAGAACTACACAGTGCTCTTAGGCAGAGGAGACCACTGCCTTTCTTTTATCATCCCACCTATTATCATTCACACACAGTATTTCAATTTTCAATTTAGTGTTACATTTCCTAAGATATATGTCCTTAAATGCTGCAGATATAAGGTACAGAATATATTGGCTGCACTGTTAGAAACTCCAAGACAGTTCAAGACAAAGGATTAGCCTGAGTCCTTGGCATAAGTGGATCACAGAACTGTGATCACAGTACTGTTATTTTGTGGGGCTTTTTGTAAAGAGCTTAATGCTTGATTTCCTCTTTTTTCCCCCCTCATTTTGAGGAGAAAGAAGACTTTTAAAGATATCTAAAATGAGGGTGTTTAATCATTTTGCTTCACTACCACAACTCTTACAATGCAGACTTTTCACTTCCAGCACCCTGTCACAATACCCAGGCTGAAATTAGTCCCTAGATGAACAGAAGTATTATATGCCTCTGGCACAACTGTTGTATCGATTGTAACATCTTTCCTTGTAGCATAAAGACAAAAAAAACTCCACAAAACCTCCAGAATTGTACAAATACAAGTCAGGAAGACTGGATTTTCCTATGTTTTTTTTTTTTTAAATCGTCTTCCTCTAAAGGAGCCCAGAGTTTACTGAGACTATTGGATAAAAGCACTGGAAGAGGTACTTTGTTCTGATTGATGTTTTCCCCTTCAAGCCTCACATAAAATTGTGCCTAGTTGAAATCAGAGATTTTAATCCTCTAAGAGGAAACTACACCTCCATAAGAATATTATGAGACAAACTCAATTAAATTCTAAATATAAAAATTACAGATGCTCACCAACCTTTTGCTTTGTCTTTTCCAGTTTAGATTTCAGTTTTCTTCCTCTTTTGCCTGTCCATCCAGTCACAAATTCTGATCCTGCAACATATATTTTAGGAAAGTCGCATTTTCTCATAGGTATGAAAAGCAACAAATAAAACTATCTCATATACACTTGTTCCTACCTGCACGTAACACATACCTACATACTTACCCAAGGAAGTTTCAGCTGTAAACGAATGCTTTGTTCCTCTGTTGGATTCAAACACAAAGCCTGGCAGATCTTCTTTCAGTATTGTAGCTTGCTGACCATCAGAATTGTGAATAGCAATTTCTCCTTCTTTTAAACAGGTCAGTGACCAGTTTCCTACAGTAAGTTTAGTTGGCCCTGGTGTTGATAAAATTGGCTGGCTTGTGGTAGATGGTTTTACTTGGCTTCGAGCTCTCTGCAACTTCTCAAGGAACTCACTCCTACTTTCTATTTAAAAAGAAACAAATTTGGTTTTTTCCAACAACTGCTTCCACCATTATGTATCTTAGTTATTTTTCAAGAGCAAAACAACTCAGTACATTCAATGCAAAATTAAATTTGAAATTAAGGGTCTTAAAGTGTCCTAAATTTTGATGTAGTGTATTTCTGTACTTCAACAGTGATCTATTCCACGATCATATCAAAGCTGCAATGCAACAATGCAACTCTTTCTGAAAGATGCAATTCAGATACATTGATTCATCATTACAATTATAATAGGAAGATCAAAGAAACTCATTATCAATTTTTAGTCTTCGAAAAATGGGAAAAAAAAAATCTCAATATGGCCACCATGAACTATACTCAAAAGAACTATCCAGAAATAGGAAATTTTAAAAATTATTCCAAAAAATATCACAGTTTTTATTAAATTATATATTTATATTTTAATCATTAAAAGGCTGAGTACATAATTTTTTAAAAATCCATTTAAAGTAAAAATGGAAACACCTCATTAAAGACTGTATCTTAGCTTCAAAGTTAAGGAGTGTCCTTTAGCATAGTGATTTGATAAATACAACTTTTGTAGTCTATACATTTGTAAAACTGCTGTTTTCCTTTTGCTGCAATGACAAGCCCTATGCTTTTTAAATCTGCCTACATTTATAATACAAAAAAATGTAAAATAAATAATAAAATAATAAATTTTAAAAATGCAAAAATAAATATGCACTCAAGGCACAATGTTCTTTATTGCTTAAATTTCATAGCATACACAGAGAAGGCTTATAAAAATAATTTTGAGATTTGATATGCAAAATGAAAATTCTGTTAATTAAATATTTTCATATTTCCATAATCACATTTTAATAAATTTATTATATAGCACGTTTCACTGAAAGTACTATATTTATACATGTTTGGGAATAATTTCAGGTTCCCTTGGACAGAATTTTGAGACTTTAATAAAGCTTCAGAATTACCATTAAATTTCAATTTTTGCATTGAATTTTTTTTCTAAAAATTCAAACAAAACAAGTATAGAGTTAATGTGGAGAGGGGTGAGTACAGACCTTCCAAATTGTTCACAGTATATACACTTGCCCACCCACCCCAACTTTCATCATGCAATACACACTAACAGATTTCACTACTCAACCCTCTATATTCTTGCCAGTTGTGAAGTTACTAAAAAGTATACCATGAGATTAATCAGTAATGATTTAGGACAGCAGAACATATAGTACAGTTCAGGACTTAAAGATACTATTCTGAGTCTATACTGTACTGTAGTAATTTTAGTTAACAAATATTAATTTCTTAAGTAAAAAAGGCTGCTGCACATGCTTAGAGCTCATGGTTAAAGTTCAGGCAAATTACACTGCAACATCAGCAATCTTAGTAGATGTCTATTTGACTACATACTGAAAAAAACCCTCATTTAATCCTACATTTAGCTCCTTTCCCTCCATGATATCCAGACTAGGTATACTGTTAAAAAACTTGGGATTTGTTCAATCTTTTTCAAAAGATTGATGTGAAGTTACATCTTAAATATGAAAACTGACTTCTCTTTTAAGTTCTCTTCACTCTGAATTTATCTGAGCTGTCCCTATTTCACTCATCTTGTGTAGAAATAGTCTCATCCCCTTGCCCAGACCATTGGGAAGCAAAAAACAACAAAAAAAGTTGGCATTCAGGGACTACAAGAATTTTAAAAATTATCTTCTTAAAATTGTATTATATGATAAACAAGTATCTCAACATAGGACTTGTTTACCTTTTAAGGTATTGACCTTATTAAAAAGAATGCAAAAATACATTTTCTGACCAAAACACCAAAAAATCTGTAAGTGGTTTCCAGCTGCATTATAATCAGAAACACTATATTGCACCTTGTCTTCTTGCACCAAACTTGATGCATGAAGTCATTAACACTTCATTTCCATCCTGAATTATAATATGTTCTGTTATTTCACTCGATGGCTTGTGGTAAACATAGTAATATTGCAAAGCATTTTATGTCTGCAGTTTCATAAATGCATGAACTGCTGCAAAAAAAGATGAAATAATAAAAGGAGGGTTGTTTCTGCATCCAGAACAAGTTGTGTATTCTGTATGGAAAATCAGAACCAGCTGTGCACTGCCAGTGCTTAAGGTCTGTTCCCTTATCCTCTCTCCAACAATTAAGACACTGTAATTTGTTTCCCAATCTCAATGAGAAACTTTCCATTACTTTGTCTTCAAACACATGCAAATTCATTCTGCTAGCTAGAAGCAAACAACAAATCACCATTTCAATCTGCTTTTCCTGGGATGGCCACTACAAAGTGCTTTTAATGACTGGGGTGAAAAAATTAAGTACGCATGGAGAAGAACCAAAACAAAAAGTTAACACACTTTTACTGGCAAGATGTTTACTTAACACAATTCACCAAGAAAGTCAAGTTATGGCCACATGCTATCTGATAAAATGCATCACAATTAACTGACCACCTTCCACCTGTTTACATCCTTTACTATTTAGTAAGCCAATTCCTGCAAAACAAAATAGCTCAAATCAAATTATATAAACAAATGTAACAGTCTCAAAACTTAACCTGGACTTGAATTGTAAAAAAAAAATCTACCTGAACTATCGGATCCTCCTTCAGGGCTCCCACTGGAATACATTGTGGCCAGCTTTCCATCCAAGATAAATCTGAACCATCCATTACTACCATTAGAGAGCTCCAGGGCTGCAGCATCACTCCAGATATACAGGCAGTCCCTTCCCCTGATGATTGACCAGTCTCTCCAGTGGTACGGTTTACCCTGCTGCAGTTCTTTAGCATCCTCCTGTGGTTCATCCTCCTGCAATAACATTTTGTTAAGCAACAACATAAACCAAAAACATCTCCAATCCATTTAAAAAAAAAAAAAAGGGTAAAACACCCAAACAACAAAAAAAACCCCCAGCATATAAAAACCACAGACGTTTTTAAAAGGAAGAGAATTATTCTCTTTAGGAGAGAAGAATTATTTAAACCAAAAGTGTAGGAATTATACTACTTCTGCCCATAAAACATATCTTTGAAAGTGTTCTTTAATAGAATAAGATACTTCTTAGGAAGTTTTCTTTCACATACAGGTATATCTACTCGACAATAACAACAGCATACTGCCTGCAACATCCACCTCTGATCAAAACTTGAATTGTAAGAAAAGAATCACAAAATGATTGTGGCTGGAAGAAACCTCTGGAGGCCCTCTAGTCCAAACCCCTGCTCAGGCAGGGCCATGTACGACTGGTTATCCAGAACCATGTCCAAATGACGTTTAGTATCTAACCACCAAAAAACAAAACCAGTGCCCCCCAAAAAAAAACCCCAGACAACCCAGACCCCACAGTAAAAAAGTTTAACTACACACTTAGGATTTCCCTATAAATTTAATTGAATTGTTAACAGAAGAAATCTGTTATCCATTCAGTTCATCTGACTGGCAATAAGACTTGGAAATTGATAAATAACTTCAATATGTACCTACAGCTTTCATTAAGCAGAAAATTATTTTCTTTTTTACATATTTAATGTATTTCATAAAAACATTTAAAACATCTGGAATTATTTGATGCATGAACATCGAAAGAGATACACTTCTGACATGAATACTTCAGGAAGGACTCACTTTGTTTACTAGTCACTTTCGAAACACTAAACAAAATAAAGTGCCAAACAACTTGACCACAAGGAAGTATGAATAGAAAAACTCAGCAGATAATAATATGCTAACAGAAAATGAAGGTAGAAAAGAAAACAATTAAAACAAGTGGCATACAATAAGCATTAATTTAATATCCTAACTACCTCGCCCTGGCCATTTTTGTAACAATGAACATTTTACTAGAAGTGTCAGTTCTACAGTAAGAAATAAAGCAAATAAATCAATTCCATACACTTACCTTCTCAGGTTTAGACTCCTCTTCATTTTCATCATCAGACGATGGTCCCGCCAAAGTTGACACTTTACTAATTACACCAAGTCTAGCCAGTTGGTCTAGAAAAAGATCACCACCTTTATCCACTAAATCCCTTATGATTTGCAAGGCTAACAAATGGCCATCATCATCATCCTGTAACACATTGGGATGAAAAGAAAATAACAAAGGAGATCTTGTTACTTAAATATATCTTTACATGCTGAACTTCACATGTGGTCACAGATGGACACTATAAAAGTTTTAGGGTTAATTATTAACAAGTACATGGAATCACTGAGTATAACTCCCCTTTTTGGACTGGTTTCATAAAGGATAACATTTTTCTTTCTTCCTACCTCTTGATCAAGCACTGTAGCTGTTATCTCAACCAGTATTGTGGGCAGGTTGTGGCCAGCATCAGAGTCACAAACCTCTTTCAGCAGCGCCTCAGAACAAAAATGTATCATTTTTCTAATGAGAGCAAGACTTGCTTTCCTTTAAAAGATTGTAGAAAAAAAAAGGTTCTTACAATGATCAAGCAAGCAATAATCAAAGCAACAAAAAGGTTCAAGATAAAACTTCTTTTGTACTCTTTTGCATATTTTCAAAACACAAGAAATTTAATCTGTTTCAGTTCTTGTTATTGGTACTAAAATTAGTTATTGTTAGTAAATCCTGGATTATCTCTAAGAATAAAGCACCTCTGGTGTTTTTTGATTTGACAGTGCTGTCAATCTAACATACACTTCTCTCCTCAACCCTTTCATCAGTAAACCTATTCTATGTCTTGTCTTCATCCACTTTTAGTGTTGGCAATTCACTTCTGCACACTTTGTCACCCTCAGAGCCTTTCATTTTAGTCATATATTTCCCATGTTTCGAGATCCCTATAATTTTTATCTCTGAAAGTACTATTAGATCGTGCAGCTTCCCACACTAAGAACCATAATTAATTTGAAAGCAAATCACGCCTTTAGGGTTAAAGATGAATTTTTTTTGACTGACTTCTAAAAACATAATTTTTCTTATTCATAAAGATAACTTTCAAGGAGAGAGCTAACTACTTCTTTGCACAATCTGCAAAAACAGTTAATCATTATTAGACTGTTAACATAGTTTCTTATTTCCTTTATGTAAAATGACCTAGTTTAAGCTTTCTATCATCAGCTCATGTGGAGTCTCTCTCCACTAGAGGCCTTTCTTATCTTGCATTTTCACCCAAAGTACCTGTAAACACTGGGAACATAAATTAGAGACTGGAACAAATGTCATATTTGCAGTATAAAAGTCTAAGAGGTTATGATCAGATGCAATTTATCACAACCATTATGCTATGCATAGTATTCCTTTATAAGTAATAAATTAGACTACATTTTTGCAATTCAACAGAATTACAAGGAGCATCTTCTCCAGTTAATAAGCTGTTAGTAAGCCTTCTAAAACCTTCTAAAATAGCTTTTTCTAGTCTTGCTGATTTTCCAATGAATGCATCTTGATATCTTTTTATTAGTTTTCCTCTATTAAATTACAACTTTCCTTAGAGTGGCTACAAACAGCAGTAACCAAATCCTGTATGAACAGAGTATACAATACACCATAGGATCATAGCATTCTTTCATCGTGCTGCTACATTCAAAAATATGCTCTGCTCCAGAGGAAAGGAAAAAAATGCTGCTTAAAATGCTAAGCAAAAATCACTCTTGCAACACTTTCCAAACAACCACTTCTATTCAAACAGAAATATGATATTCATTAGCATTATTTAAACTTTTAGATTTACTTTGGCTTTTTTGAAGCATGTATTAAGAAATTGTCTATCATGATCATTACCTTATTGAAGGCAACATAGTTTGTTGAAATGTTTGTGCAAACACAGGCAATAGTCTTTTCAAGTATATGGGTGCCATTTCTGGATCTCCTTTGGGTTCATTACATTCTTCCTCATCCTTGTTTGCATCTTTCTTTTTCTTCTCATCCCCTTTGTTGACAGGACACATCCAATCCCCTGGAAAAATTTTTCCCCCAATACATTCAATTGCAAAAATCAACAAATAAAACCAAAAACCTTTGAAAACATCCAAGTTTTTTTACTAACAACCAAGCACCTGAACATGAACATACACTCCTAAAAATGTGAAATTTACATGTGCATGACTTCCTGAATAAAGTATTTAATAGCAAGTATCACCTGTGGCACTAGAATTCTCAAGAACAGGGAAACTGCAGTTCCCATGTAGAAAGACAGGATATCAGAGAAGCTACCAAGGCTGACACGCTCTGAATCCACAACAAAATCCCACTCAAGCCCATTTCCACAGCTGAAGATCAGGACAACTGGCACTGTTTATGCCCGCTTAATCATTTCTTTGGTAATTCCCCTCACTTAACAACATTTTAAAATACTAAGGTTTTTGTGCATACTTTATGGGTTAAGGAAGGTTGGTCACAATTTTCTTTTCCAATAACCTTAATAGAGTAAAATTCTACTAACTGCATAACTTAACATATATCAGCATTTCTACTATAGCGAGTGTTATGGAATTAAAAATTGCACTCACCGGGAGACTGAAGAATAGCTACTACTTCACTGTGCCCCCTTTCCCGAGCTTTGTCCAAAGGAGTTTTCCCATCTTCATCTCTCAAATCAGGATTTGCACCATGTCGTAAGAGAGTCTGAAAACAAGTATTTTTATGTATGAAAAGAAATTAAGATTTCTTCTTCCAAAGTAGCAAATGTGTTTTTCATACATTATTCCTACAGTCTTCTCATGCTTGTAAGTATTCTGTGCTTTTTATATCTGTAGAGCTAATATAAAGCTACTTTTATTCATTACTGCCCTGTTATAATGAAAAAATCTGTGTTTTGATAAACACTGCAAGGAATATGTAAATATTTGACAGCGCATATGTCGTATCGCACTGAAGACATTTTGAACAGAACAAGATGAAAAGTCAGTAAGGCTTCCTAAGGGTCAGTTCAAATCATACCTTTGCTACCTGAGGTCTTCCAAAACATGCTGCATAATGTAATGAGGATGACCTCTGACCTCTGTTAACATCAGCACCCCTTTCACAGAGGAATTCTACCTGTTACACAAGAAAAAGAAAAATAGGGGTTTTTATCTTTCTTTACATAAATAATGTTACTTCTTAAGGGTCTATAAATCTAACTTACCATTTCCTGAGTTCCAAAAGCTGAGGCCCAGTTTAAAAGCGTTTGTCCTACATCATCCATAAAATTTACTTCAAAAGCTGAAAGATACAATTGAATAAAACAGTTAAAGTTCCCACAACTATAAACTAAAGTTCAACAGCATTCTTTAAATAAAAAGCAGGTCTTACAAAAATATAAGCCTCCTCAATAATTCTGGAGCAGCATTTATGCTCTTAATTGCAATTAAAAAAAGGTGGCATAGGTATGATTACCAACAAGAGCTGTTGAGTATTTAACAAAGTAAGCAAACTTGCATATAAAGATTTTCAAGTAACTACCTAAGCATTTGTTATGACACCACAGATTATAATAATCAAAGATAAAGCAAGCATCTCATTGACTTTTTGGGAGTATTTTTGCTTACCTCCTGTATCAATAGCATCTATTAGTGCATCAGTATCCTTACTGCGGATGCAATCTATCAGCTGCCGATGAGAACGTTCCCCAGAACTATCCAGTCTCCGCAATCCTGGGATTCTGCCTGTAGATCCAGCACTGGATTTTGGCAGGGCTTTCCTCCCTTCGAACAGCAGCACCAAAAGAAGATCGACTAACCGCATGGTATCCAGTACACACCTCTCGTCACCCTGCAACGCACTTTCTATAGAATCTGGAAGTTCTGATCTTAGGAGGTCCTGGAAATAATTAAAAGTCTGAACAATAAAAAATATACAGGGCTTTAGAAAATACTATCAGAATTGGGTTTCATTTCCATATGAAATGTTTCCTTTTTTCCCCTCTTTAAAAATAACTTCTGTGTACGTGTGTGTGCACACACATGTATATATAAATAAAATCTATAAATATGAGTATCTATATATAAAATAGCAACATAAATCTTGCATATATTGAAGTACACAAAGGGAAAAGCCCCATGAAAACAAAAAGCTGTAGCATAAAAGGGTTTCTTACATGTGTTACTACTGGAGAGCCTCTACACAGGGTTGACAACAGGCTTACAATAGTTGACACCTGATTACTTAATTTAGAGTCTGCAGCTGTAGATGGTGCTCCAGTGCTACTCCGTCCAGGTTTGCAAGCTGAAGAGGGTCCTGATGCTGTCCCACCAGCAGCTGCCATGCGAGATAACAACTCCTCAGTTAATCCATGTTTAGCTAATGGGGCTGGGTCAACTCCACGCCGTGTGAATCTGTCAGCTAATGAAGCAAAGCATCTCAAAGCTCCATCTGAAACCTAAGAAAGATGTGCAAGAAAAACTGATGAAACATCTTTTACTTAAGATGACAAGATGCTAAGAGGATATCCACAAGAACAGGACACATACAAGAACTCAATTTTCCCATGTTCCCTTCAAAGTCAATGAAAGGAGGAGTCTGGCCAGAGACTCAGAGTCGGAACCCAACAGTGCTCTGAACTGCTCACTAAAGGACTTTACTGTTGCTGTGGTTTTTCCCCTCTTTCTCTCTGTTGATCATATATGAAAATAAAGGAAACTATTTCTGAGGATCAGCATTATGAGCATGTCCTTACCTATGAGAGCAAAACCCCAAATCAACCTAGAAAAACCCACTTTATGATGAAATAGTTAAATTAATACATGTTGGAAGCCCTTTTTAAAGAGTTTTTAGTTATAGATCTTCTTGTCACAGGAAATACAGATGCAGGATTTATAATCCCCACTAACAATTGTCCATCCTGACAATAGTTTGAAAAAGAATCAAAATCAACCTACAGCTTGGTATTGAAACAGAGAGTACATAACCTTCTGGTTGTTTTGATGTTAGAAACTGTTAAAGTAGCCCTCTAATAACAAAACTTAAACACACATCAAAAAAAAAAACCTAAACAACAAGAAATTGCACCATGAATATTTACTTCCTAGCTTTCACACATTTACCAAATTTCAAATATGTGGCTCAAGGAACAATGAAGACAAAAATTTCTTTGAAGTTTTATCTTCTGTATTTATAGAATACCAAATATTCTAATATGTTATATTTTTATGCATATAATTAATATTCTAGTAATATTAAAATGTTATATTAATTTGGTGCTTTCTATTAAAAGAAATGCTATCAAATAAGCCATTAAATGATGCACCAACTAAAAACTGACAAAGTATTACATTGACAGTGAAGCGTGATCATTCACGTTTTATTTAAAGGTCTATATATTTCTCTCAACCACAAGAAAGTTTTCATCTGGACCAACCCTAAAAATAGGACAAACTGGGAAAAGTAAATTTTACTCTTAGGTAACTCAGATTATCCACTGAGCACCTGACACAAGGACACGCAAGAATTTTCGTGACGATAAAATACAAACTCCCAAATTTAGGTTTGTCACTAAAGGGAGGGAAAAAATCCAACCAACAAACAACACACAAAAACCCCCAGTGACACTGTGGAAACAAGGCTTACTAATGATCCTCTTAACAATCCAGTAAAAAATACTGCTGGCCAACTGCCCAGGAAAGGATCCAACATCTTTTCATGTCTGTGTCGAACAAAGTAAGGTTTTGTCTTTACATTTCTCTGTCTATACACTGAAAGTGTCTCAGTCTTTCCCATCAGGAGGTTTGCACAGGCCTGTCGAGATAACTTGCTTCAGGCACATTTGCCTTTAAAGATGTGTGGTAGCAAACCAGACTGATGTCAAGAAACAGTAAAAAAACCCCACAATATCTATTATCTAACCAAATTCTGAATCACTACAGACCAAGGACTTTAAGACAGTTACTCATCAACAAACAGAAAAAGATTAGAGTATTAACCAGATTTCATGAAGACAAAAACCTTAAATCTCCATTAAGTTTGCAGACTTCTAGTAAGGTCTGTACATGCCAAACGTTCTGAATTATCAGTACTCTTTTGCAATGGATTTTATCTTTAATGTGTAATGGTCACTGTTCATGTCCTCTGGCATTTTGCTCCAGTTCTCTGACAATACAGATAAAAAATTCTGACAATCTTTATGTAATTTGCATATACTTTATAGATCTTTACCATAACAGCTGTCAAAAATACACAAGAAACTTCACTTGTTTAACACACTGCATTAGGGGCATCAGTTTACAAAGCAAAAGAGTACTTGGAAAGTAGATACATTTCTTCTCCCAAACTGCAAGTGTAACACAAAGGTTAAAAAACCAAAGTTACAGATAAACTGTTCTTGGGGCCGCATTCATCCGATCTGAACTCATCACTCAAGCAGCGTTACTAACTGGCAGCCCACACAAAAAGCAACCACACCCAACAGTGTAAAAGGACAAGGTAGGGGGCAACAAAATTTGAAAAGGGACGTTAATGGACAAATCCATAATACCCATCCAACATCCACTGTAATCCTGAGGCTTGTTTCATGTGTAACATATTTCTCAAGGATACTAGTACATTTATTTCCTATCACCTGGGTCCAATCTTAAGCACGCTTATCTTTAAGCTTAACTGCTGAACAATTAAGTTAATTTGAACTCTAATTCACATCTCCAACAGCCCCAGCAATTGCTTTCTCTAACACTTTATAAATTGGGAAACAGTTAAAATACTACAGACTTAATGGTCTGAATATCAAGATTAGCTTGCCTCAGATGATTAGTGTACTAATAAAATTATTTAATGGCTAAAAAACATGTTAGCCTGTTCTGAAATGGCTAGTGTATGACAGCCCCCTGCCAACTTTTCAGATCTAAAAATGTATTTTAAAAAAATTATCTCACAGGCAAAAATTTAGTTTCCCAAATATGATGTACTTAGTAAACCAGACTGGAGGCTGGATGTGTGCATGTAGAGAAAGGAATGAGGACAGAGGTGGAAGTGAAATGGGGACTCAGTTCTGAGTATGGACAAGAAGCCTGGCCAGGCTACAGCAAGAATTTGGCTAAATGGCTATTCCAAAGCTTTAGTATGACATAGACACAACAGGATTCTACGAGTAGAAAGGTAATTCCTCTGGGATTAATTTTCTAGATTTTATAAGAACTACTTCATCTCAAGTTAGTAAAACTTCAATAAAGAAATGGAGCAGCATCTCTACTAGTATCATTTTGGCTGGCTTCCAGTATAATTACTTTAGCATTGACTATGGATGTTTTCATTGCTTCTCCTAGTTTGGTAAAAGAAATACAAACCAAATTCATTTTTGTCTCTTACTTATGCTCAATTTTATAGTGATTGAGGTACAGTCATAGAACAATAATTACTTCAGAAAGTATCTCAAAACACATTGGAAAAAGTTACAGGATATTTTTCAACACAGTTTTCAGAAGTTAAATAAGACTGTATTCAAACACCAGCACTCAGAGTCAAACACTAAGCAGTGTTTTTATTCTCCTATCATTACAACTATAAAGGAAGCTACCATAATATCCGAATAGAACACTTTCTATGTAAACATACAGTTAGGGAGGCTATATAAAGTTACCTAGTCATTCATTTATTAAACATAATGAAAGTTAAATTCACAGCACATTGAGCCAACTATTACATTACCTGATGGTCTTCATGTTTTAATAAACTAGACAGTGATTCCACACAGATCTCTAAAGAAGAATCCTGAGGCTCCATTTTGCCACAGAGTCTGGATACTACAGCCATAGCTGAATGCAAAGTATCTTTATGAACAAGGTGTCCACTGTCACGAATGAATGTCAGAACACAATTCAACCCTCCAGCTTCAAACACAGCTCCAGACTCACGGGTACAGATTAATTCTAACACCTATGACAAAACAAAATTTAATTTGAATGAAGTCGCTAACAGAAAGTCAGTTATTTATATCCACAGTCAGATATTTATATCCATCTACAGAACTGGTTAAGAAAATGAAACAACAGGAAAAAAGAAAAATCTCTCTCTTCCTCAACACCCAGAAGGGGCCAAAGCCTCCAATACTCTGGTAGTTAGTAGTTACAGCTTTCTTCAGTAATATGGGAGCCAATACATGAACATCCCCCAAAGGGATGGTCATAACAGGTGTTCATGAAGACAGATAATTTCTCTCCTGGAAGGAACACACAACCAAGAGTTTTAAGCACCATTACCCCAGTGATGCACTTCTGAGTAGACTGGAACTAGTAAACAGGAAATACATGCATAAATTCTGATGCCATGGTAATCAAGAACTCAAACTATATGCTACCACAAGGCCATGAGTTATGCTTTAAATAAGGGTGTTCTAAATTTCTCTAAAAACCTCACAAGAGTGCAGGGGAGCTGTATCTATGCTATTGAATAGACAACAGACAATTTTTTTACACCAGGTAATTTATCTGTATCTGGAGCAATTCTTCATTTCTTTTGTAGTATAAAAATAGTCCTTGGCATTCTACTAGCATTCTAGTCATACAAGATAAACAGGAAATTTCTTCTAATTTTTTTTTTTCCTTTTCTATACTTTTTTTTTTAAGAAAATTGAGCTGTGAAGAGCACCAGACTGACAGTAAGGATAAGCAACATTGTTGGCATGTACACTTCTGTCATAGTTGATGTTTTTGCATCACATTTTAATAAAATTAATAGAATTTGAATATGAGGAAGCTTTTTGGAAATATCAAATTATCCAGTTCCTTCTTAAAAACAAGAGGTTCTTAACCATACTTACCTTTACACATTGCTCAGCCAAATCTCTGCTCGTTCTGTTGTTAAGTTCCACAACTACTAAACGATTACAAAGTGCCTTGATAGCTCCATCCACTCCCACAATCCTACGGGTGCATTCAGCTGATACATCCAGGTAATAGGTTATGGCACGAGCTGTTACTTCCAATACGTTGTCTGGAGCACTTTCATCAAGAAAAATTTTGCACAGTGCTGGCAAAAAAGTTCGAGGAGGGCATCTGCAGGAAAAACACAACACATTTTCATGTTGTGCAAACTTCTCTACATTGAGCAATTTCATACACTTCCACATTAACACATTAATGCTTTCCATGCACACATCATTTGCTCAACTAGTTTACAGTTGGTTCAGAACATTCATTTAGAACACTACATCTCACACACACATGAAAATTCAAATAGGTAATCTGAAAAGATGTTGCATTAAAAAGCCAGCAGAAAAAGATACTCTTGACATTTTACAGTCATATGGGGAAAATTAATCTTGTTGGGACTTTTTTCTAGGAATTAACCTCACATCACCAAACAGAATGCATGTTTTCTTAACAGTGCTTCAAGGTTCATGATGATTAATAACTACTTATTAAATTTTATATACGAAGACTAGTGATTTTGGGTTTAATACACAATTTGATTTTGAGTGGTCCTTCTTCCCTATGTTATTTCCCTTGTCTTTTTATCCTATTTCAGTCTCCTCTCCTATCCTCTGCCTCATTGTTTTCCCTTAATCACACTGATAACATATTTAATTAACATGTGTCCACTGCATTTTCTCTCCATATCCACATCTCAGTAGCCTCTGGCTCTTGTCTTTATTGTTAGCCTCATTTCCACATGCAAGGATGGTGAAGAACATCTCCAAAACTTCAAAACAAAAAAGCAAGCTGCAATGGTCCTCCTTCTATTCCTCTGACATTACAGAATATGAACTGAAATAAAACTTTTCATTATTAGGAGAGCTGTGGATAAGACTGATCAAAAGTTCTAAGACATAGTGCTATATTTTAAGTCAATTTGTCTTCCAGCAGCATATTTACTTAGCTATAAATAACTTAGCATTATGATGGCTCACCACAGTGGTAAAAGACTTCCAAGGTGATGGTGGGGAATTAAGTGAAGGGGATATATGACAGTAGTCAAAATAGCTGGATACCTCAACCTGGCATGTAGACCAGACTAAATCTACAGGAAGCAAATATTGCAACTTATCCTTCAAGTAGGGTTTTGGTTTTCAAAAGATGGCCTAAAACTTTTCTAAACCCAAAAGAGAAAGAATAACATGTTTTTTAGTCTGGAAGACAGGTGAAGTACTTGTTGATGAATCATTCTGAAGACTCAGAGGTCATTCAGTATCCCATCTGGTATGCAATGACGCATACAAAGGCACCAAACCCTGAGACAGCAAAATGCCAATAGTTTCCTTCAAGATCTTACCATGATTCATGAAGTAACTAAAAACACTGCCTGACAAATAAATACATTACTCAACCATACTTAATGACAAATTAATAAGTGAAGCTTCAATAAAGCCCAATCACATATGTAAAACTTATACTGGCCTATCCAGCCTATGCTGTCTGTTGTTCTTAAGAAGGGTTTATACAGTAACTTTGCATTTTAAACATTATCCACTGGGGGGAAAAAAGCACCTGAAATTTGTACTCTTAATTAGAGGACTACCATATGCTGACACAAGAAGCATTTCAGCACATAAAATTTAAAGTGGACAATGTATTCAAGGGTTTTGGTATTGGATCTCTTATACTGAATTTTGTGCAACACCAGGCAGATCACTAAAACACTGCTATGAAAGTGTTCTTCAAACTATATTGCGCAGAAAAAAAATCCGATAAACACAAATCTTAAAAAGCCCCTAACAAACCAAACTCACACGTGTATTACCAAACGGAAGGTAGGAAGCTCCACCGTCTATTTTAGTACCAGCAAGAGTAGTAAACCATTTTTCTTAGATGGGCACACAGCCACAGAAAGTTAAAAGCCACACTTAGCAAACCTAAAACTTACATGTTTTTCTATGATTTAACAGTTTATAAAGAGACACAAAAGGAACTTGGCTGTATTTTTTTTTAAAGGAAATTTAAAAAGGACATTAAAAAATTACAATTCCTGTCCTTAAAACACCTATCCACCAGAGCCAATTTCCCACCTTATATAGTAAAAGTACTAAGTACTAAAAGTACTAAGAGCATATAATTTATATTGACTTCTTTGTCAGAACACAAATGCCAGTGCACTGTATCAGTAATGCTGCCCTTATAAAAAAAACAGCTCTCTAGCACAAACTTAAGGGTTGAGGGTTTTTTAAAATTACCTTTCTGCCAGAACCTCTACCTACATTAACCAGAAATCCCACTTTTTCAATCAGGAGGTACAGAACAATCTACACTTGCTGTCAGTACATTTCTGACTTGGAGGAATGATCTCCAGTCTTCCTGTAAGAAAACCAGGCTTTATCACAGGGTTTCAGGCAGAAACTCTAGGTAGCTACATAGGAACTCTTGGGAGATGCATACAGAATCATAGAATGGCCTGGGTTGAAAGGGACTTTAAAGATCATCCAGTTCCAACCCTCCTGCCAAGGGCAGGGACAACTTCCACTAAACCAGGCTGCTCAGAGCCCCATCCAGCCTCACCCTGAACACTTCCCAGGATGGGACATCCACAGCTTCTCTGGGCAACTATATTGGGTTTGTGTGGCCAGGTTTTGGTAGCAGAGGGAGCTACAAGGGTGGCTTCTGTGAGAAGCAGCCAGAAGCTTCCCTCATCTCCTGCAGAGCCAGTGCCAGGTGGCTCCAGGATGGACCTGCCTTTCACCAAGGCTGAGTCAATCAGGAATGGTGGTAACACCTGTGATGACACATTTAAGAAATAGTAAAGTTATTGTGTAGATGTAATTTTGACCATAGAAGAGCAGGGTGAGAATATGAGAGAAGAACAGCTCTGCAGACACCAAGGGCAGTGGAGAAGGGGCTGGAGCTGAGATTTCCCTGCAGCCCATGTAAGTCCATGGGAACGCAGAGATTCACCTGCATCCCCTGCAGCCCATGGAGGAGACCCACACTGGAGCAGATGGAGGCCCAAGAGAAGGTTGCAAACCCAGGGGAAACCCAGGCTGGAGCAGGCTGTGCCTGAAGGACTGCATCCCATGGAAGAGTGACCCATATATTGCAGCAGTTTGTGGAGAACTGTTGCCCATGGGATGCACTCATGTTGAAGAAGTTCCAGGAAGACTCTCACCTACGGGAGGAACCCCACCCTGAGCAGGGGAAGGACTTCTCTTCCTGAGCAGAAGCAGGAACAACAAGGGATGAACTGACCATAATCCCCACTGCCAATCTCTCTGCACTGCTGTTGGGGAGGAGGAAGTAGAGACTGGGAAGGAAGAAAGGGTAGGAGAGAAGGTGTTCATAAGATTTATTTTACTTTGCATTATTTTGCTTTGATTTTGTTAGTAATAAATTCAGTTAATATCTCCAATTCAACTCTGGTTTGCCTATGGCAGTATTTGGTGAGTGATCTCTCTCCCAGACCTAATCTCAACCATGAACCCTTCATTATACTCTCTCTCTCCTGTCCAGTCACAGAGGAGAATGACAGAGCAGCTTTGGTGGGTGCCTGGCATCCAGCCAGGGTCAACCCACTACAGTAACCTTGTCCTGTCACCATATGCTCTTGTAAAAAGTCTCTCTCCAGCTTTCTTACATGCTCCCTTCAGCTACTGGAAGGCCATAATTACGTCAGCCCAAAGCCTTCTCTTTTCCAGGCTGAACAATCCCAATTTTCTCAGCCTTTCCTCATAGGAGAGGTGCTCCATCCCTCTAATCTTCATGGCCCTCCTCTGCACTCACTCTAGCAGGTCCATGTGGTTCCTGTGCTGGGACCCAGAGCTGATGCAGCCCTGCAGGTGGGGTCTCAGCAGAGCAGAGCAGAGGGGCAGAATCCCCTCCCTGCCCTGCTGCCCACGCTGCTCTGGATGCAGCCCAGGACACCCTTGGCTCTCTGGGCTGGGAGTGCCCATGGCTGGGTCGTGTCCAGCCTCTCCCCCAGCAGCACCCCCGAGTCCTTCTGGGCAGGGCTGCTCTGATCTGTCCCTCCCCAGCCTGGGTTGGTACCGGAGCTTGTCCTGACCCAGGTGCAGCACCAGCACCTGGTTGTGTTAAACCTCATGAGAATCCCATGTGCCCACTTCTCAAGCTTTTTCATCCCCCTGGAGGGCATCCCTTCCTTCAGGTGTGTCAACCACACCACTCAGCTTGGTGTCATCTGCAAACTTGCCGAGGGTGCACTCAATCCCTTTGTCTATGTCATTAATGAAGATATTAAATAACACTGGTCCCTTGACAGATCCCTGAGGGACACCACTTGTCACTGATGTCCACCAGGACTCTGAGCCATTGAGCACTACCCTTTGGATGTGACCATTCAACCAATTTCTAATCCATCTAACAGTCCACCTATCAAACCCTTCTCTCTCCAACTTAGAACGATGTTAGGAGGGATGTTAGGAGGGAGCCTACGGGCTTTCCAGAAGTGCAGGTAAATGGCAACTGTAGCCCTTCCCCTGTCCACTGACAGAGTCACTCCATCACAGAGAAGGTCACAGGGTTGGTCAGACAGGACTTGCCCTGGGTGAAGCTGTCCTGGCTGTCTAGAACCACCTCCCTGTCCTCCATGTGCCTTGGCACAGCTTCTAGGAGGATCTGTTCCATGACTTCCCAGGCACAGAGGTGATGCTGACAGGGTGGTAGTTTCCATGGTCCTCCTTTCTACCCTTTATAGACCGGTTCAGTATTTCCTTTTCCAGTAACTTGGGACTGCAATGACTTTTCATGAGGTCATGGAGAGTGACTTGGCAATTACAAACAGAAAGGTTGTGGAGTCTCCTCTGGAGATATACAGACTACACTCATAAGCACACACAGGCCATACAGATAAATCCAGATTTTTTTGGCTTGCTGAAGACCCCTCAGTGCATAAAGTTCTTGAAAAAAAGAGACCAGAAAGTACCAGTTCTGTCATTCACACACAGTCTAGATCAATGGTTCAGCCTGTAATAGCAGGTAAGAAGGGTATATGAACACATCCCTGGTGCTCCAGCCATGATCTTCTCAAACAGGTGGCTAAACAATTACAGCATAAATTTGCCTCGCTGTCATTTTGAAGGACTTCAGTCTTTATGCTGTAGCTAACTTTTCTATCAATAACTGCATACAAACACACAGGTCAGCTTTACAGCAATCACCCTTTAATCCCCAAATCTGCACTAAGCAATGGCATGGGGCTCCTGTGGTTGAAACTATGAGCATGAGCTCTACGTTGTCTCAGGGACAAGAACACGCCTGTGTGAGCAGTGCCAGAGAAAGAGCTAGCAGGGGTGTCTGGGAACACCAGCCCCACAACGAGAGATGGGGTGGGGTGCAACACCATCAGAGCCAGATAGCAAACGCCCAAAGTACACCTCTCCCTTCTTTTCAGGTAGCTCCACTGGGGATTTCTCTCTGCTGGCATTTGATCAATAAAAAGAGAGGGAAAGTGTTGTCTTTATTCAGTGGATGGTCTTCATGCCTCAAAATTGTGAAAATGGGTTTTCAGAGTAGCCCTTGAGCCTTCATCAAATCCAATCCCAAGTAAAGGCACTAAAGCATAAGCAAGGGGGAAGCATAAATAAGCCTAAGTAGAGGGCAGAGAAATACACTGCTTACCTAGAAGAAATTCTAACAAACAGGGCAAGCACAGGACCAACCCCTCTTTTTAATGAAGCACCAAGTAAGCAAATTCAGTCAACACCAGCAGGAACCAAAGAGTCAGTCAGACAAATCATGTTATGTATGCATCACTATTACACCATAATTCTAAGGTAAATCCTTACTGGTTTCCCTAGGCAGGCCAAAATGAACCAAAAGGACCTAAAACTGCTTCAAATATTTGCTGTGGAAAATTAGGGCACTTTATAATATAGACTTTATTGGTGTTCCAACTAAGGCTATGCTCAGAACTAAAATGTATTTTGACAGGTAGTAAAAGAAAGCATTCCAGGAGTGTCTATAACACAGACAAATGCTGAACATTGGACACACCTTTAGAAAACAGTCTACATGGGAAAAACAAGGCTGTCAAAACTTCCTGGGACAGAAGGGAGACTGAGGTCAGAGCTACAGCACTGAATGAACTGATGTGACAGGATAGCAACCAATGGTCAGCTTTAAGTACACTTCCATCAACTGACAGATGATGCTTTTGATCTCCAAGAGAAAAATACACAAATAAACCTTCCATTACTGCAAGTATCAACACCCACTGAGGAGAAAAAAAGCTAAGTGCATGATTTCTAAATCATCCCAATATCAAAACCACGTTCACATGTCTCTTTTATCCAGACCATATATAAACTAAAAGTAATAAGTCTCAGAAAAAAAGGACGCATGACAGAAAAATTCTTAAAGTTGTAGGCAAGGAATCACTGTTCACAATGACCTATTTGCAGTGGAACAAGCAAAAAGATAATGGTGAGTTTTCTTTAATACAGAAAAAAACTATTCTTTAATAGGTTTTATTCTTTCAAATCAGAAAATAATGGCAAATAGGTACCTCCAGAGTTCAGATTTCTATTTAGGCCCTTCTTCTAATAAACATGAAAATGAAAGGAAAATCTTTAATTTAGATTTTCATTTCTAGGGAGCTGTATTAACATCACACTGGGCACTTCCTAAAGTACTTCAAATGTGTACTTTAGAAGAGTGATTAGGGACTACTTAGTGAATTAATGAGGTCACTCTGTGTTACTCCTTAGTGAAAGACGACTTCAAGTTAATGAGGTTACTCTACAACCCACACCACAGCTCTTGCTAATTACTTTAAGTCTTGCAGCTCTCAGCGTCCACCCAACTTCATTACTGTACTCCCAGGAGAGAAGCTGCTGTTACTTACTATCTTCCAAGTTTTCCAACCACCATGTTTCAAAGATCTTGCTGAAAAACAGGTTTGTCCAAAATAGGTAATACTCCATATCAATATTTCCCATTTATATTCTGATCTACTAAGATTAGGGCACTAATCTTAAGATTAGTAACAGAGCATTCTCTGTTCCCTGTACTGACATAAAGAAGTAAACCACATTAAAAAGTGCTGATTCTGTATAATTTATATTTAAATAAATATATTCATACCTTCAGTGTTAAAATGAGTTATTAGGTTGTAAAGAGCATAATACACAAATTCTTTAATATGTGTCCTTTCTCTGCAAAAAATTTACTTGATCTAAAAATGTTTTCTAAATATCATAATCATCTTGATGTCAAGAAAGGCCAAGAAAATTTGTCAGTATAATTATATTACTACAGAATTTACAGCACTATAATCAGCATAACTCCATATGCTGACACACTTCTGAACCTTTACACATACACCCACCTCTTTAGGAACAGAAATATCCATACGGATACAAAATTCTTAAATAGCTACAGCAGTAAGCTCCTGCCAGTGCTAATCCCTAAACTCTAATGAAGTGACTCAGCTGATTTTACAGCTTGCCAATGTAAAAAGATACCAAGGAAGTAAAAATAGGTACTGCAAACTCATTTCTGTAACTACACTTCATATTTTAATGCACTTAAAATCCTTAGCTAAAACAGAAACAATAATGGTGAAGACTACACTACTGCCGTGCTTAAAAAAAAACCTGAAGGAAAAAAGAGCAGTTCAGTTCATGCCCAAAACAGTTAACAACTGCTGTTGCATTAGGGTGTGTTACTCAATTCCAAAGTAACCGCTGGATCCAGTTGATGCGGAGCCCCCGGCATGTGACAAAGCCTTCAGCGAAGCCGCCTGGTCCAAGACATGTGACTTGTGGCAGAAAACCAAGCTCAGCTGCCTGCCAGCAACAGCTGGATCTTTAACGCATACCAGCTGCTGAGACCAGTTAGAAGTGGGAAAATAAGGAATTATATGTGTCTACACTACTTAATATATAATAATTTAAAATATAAACTAAAATACTGAAGTTAAATCTCATTAGTAACTGTTTTTGAAGGAAAATATACCAGATACACATTTACAACAAAACATCACACAACTCTGAAACTTTTAAGAACATCCTGCACAACTGATTTTTCTTAAAGCAAAAGCAGTTTCAACTCATTTTTGATTAATGATTGTTTTTCCTTTCTGTAGTTCTTTCTGCAGTAAGAGATCTCAGACTTTCCCTCGTTGTTTCCTTTGCTGAAAGGCTGTTTTGTTTCCACGTATGAACCAAAACCAACAGCAGAGTAATTAAGACCATCCACAAGAGAACTCACACACCTGCACTGCCTGTAAGTATTCTTCTGGATCCATTACCAAAACATATTTTGCACTGCTTTCATATAATACTATTACAATACAAATAAAGTCCAGAAAACATCTACTCATGTATAAGACTTTAGACACACCATACTATAAAGGTACAGGGAAAAAGCAACTAAAAATTAACTGGCAATTTAGTAACTTTTACCAGAATTACAAAACATTAAAACTTGCACAACTCTGAATCTCTACTCTTGACTGCAGTCATAGCTCAGGCCAATAAAATTAAGCTGGAGAATTAACAATTCCATCCTGTATCCATTCCAGCAGAAACTCCACTTCATTAGAAATTAAAATAAACTAATTTAGAATTCGAATTTGACATTTAAAACACTTTCAAACTTTCTTTTAGCTAAATAAATGACAGAGCTGAGCCCTCTTCTGAGAGTTCATTATCAGGCAGGAAGACACTTAGTATTAGACATTTAGTATTCAACTACACGTTCAATAAATATCAGTTGTGTAATATGAAAAATAAGAAAAATCCATGAGGAAACAGCTTCCACAGGATAGGAAATTTTTGTATTTCTAAACAAATTGTCATTTCATTTATTCCTGAATTTATAAAGGATGTGTTAGGCTGCCTTTTGCATTTTTCAGCATCTTATAAAAGGTATGCCATACCTCAGGGTAGTAATTCCACATGTTTGTTTTCCAATCTCCAGCATTTTGTAAATATTTTACAGAAACTTAGTCCACAATAGCTAAATAAATTAAAGAATGTGAAACTACAGGTCTTTCTGCCTATGATTTCCACTAGTAGCAACCTCAATTGTGCAGATAATGCTTTGAGTACGTATTACATCTGTCAACCTTTCAAAAGGAAATAAGCAATTAAAACAAAAAAAGTACGGTTTTGTATGTGTGCCTAAATATGCACATCTCCCCATTAGCTTCTACTGGATTCCCAGGTGCTCAAAAAAAGAACTGACTTACACAAGAAAACTTCCACTTCCCTATTAGCAATCTACTTAACATCTGTGCTATCTATACCTCTTCTTAAGAGGCCAGTATTAAAAATCACTTGACCAGTCATGCAAGAAAGGAAGCCTGTGATTTGAAATTCCTGTAACATCTCTTTTATTGGTCTCATCCAATCTATTAGGAGCTGGCACTTTCAAAATGTCATTAACCTGTAGCCTTAACATTCTACACACAACTTTTGCATAGTACTTGCAAGAATCACTTCAGTTTTATCTCACACACAAAATTCTGAACAAAACAAAGGATACTTGACGACACAACTAGAAAAAATTTTTAAAATGCCACACTAGTAAATAGTGACAATATGATGAGTTGTCTGGACTACTCAGAGGCATGGGCTCATTTAAACAAAATGTGTTCTATTACACACAAATGTCAAGTTACAGATCTTAGTCTAGGTAATACATCAAGCCATACCTAAGCAGCAAGCACTCATATCCTTGAAAGCAACTCTAAAGACAGATAACCAAAACCACACTTACTGTACAAAGTTTTGGAAACATCCAACTACACTTGGCATGTTTAACTGTTAACAGTAAGTCAAAGGCACTACTATAAACGGCATGGATGAAGCCAACACTGGAAAGTATTTCTGAAGAACGTGTAAACTGAAGAACTAGAGAAGGGGAGGAAGATCAAGAGCTGATGAAATCTTTTGTGTGCAGGTACATTCACAGTAAGAGCACTACTGGTTTTTAATCTAAATAAGAAAAGGTGAACTGACTGCTGTCTACAAAATGCTAAGTCTGGCCAATTCGTATGGAAAAGAGCAAGCAAATTTCAAAAACAAAGACTACATAGGCAGCAGATTTAATAGCAAAAGAGAGGGTAAAATAAGGTAGGATGCCCTCTGAGAAGCATTAGCTAGACCTTATGCTTGTATCAAACAAGATGCTCAATCCAGTAATAACCACATAAAATATAAGGGCCAGGACAGAAGAGAGGACATCAATTTAGACTTAATCTTCCCTTCTGGCCTTTGCAACCATTAAGATTCTCAAAATAACTAGACAAGGTTAATAAATCTCCACAATACCAGTGACAGTGAGGCCATAATTCCCATTTTACAAAGAGCAACCAGAAAGACATTAGTATTTTAAAATTCTTATAACTGAAAAAGAGAAAAAACCAAAAACAACAATAACAAAACATCCTTAAAAATCAGGAATAATTCTAAACATTGTTGTTTAGAATTGTTGTTGTTGTAACAAGATTGCTCCCTGAAAAATACAGAGCACACCCCTACTTTCATCTCAGAAAACCATGCTATACGATCCTGAAGATCCCAATATATTGGAGGCCACAGAGAAAATTACTCTAGTGATGGAATTTCACTGGTGCCATACCCCACTGCCTTCATTAACAGAAAAAAAGCTTAGCAGGAATCACATGAGACTTGTCATTATAAAGGTTACAAAATTTCATTTGGGAGAGATGTCTGCATTAGTCCAAACCAGTAATTCACTAAGAACATATGCTTTGCATGGTTTAAAATAATGGAAACTGTAGTCTATTGTTGACAGCAATACTTAACTCTAATTTACTCATTGCTACACTCCAGCACAAAAGTGTAACAACGATCTGACTTTATTTTTTCCCTAAAACAAAATTAGCAAATCTGTAGGACATAAAATGGGAAACCACCTTGATACCAAGAGAGCTGCTCTCTCAGCCTTTTAGTTTTTCCACAATTGTCACACCTGTTAAAGGACCCTTTACTGTCTGAATTACAAAGATGCTTTTAAAGGCAGCCCAGATTGCAAATATATTCCTGAAAAGCAGTATTTTGGATTACTATCCCTATCTCCAAAAGAAAAATTGTTTTTCTCTATATATCTAACTTTGATTTACTGGAGTTTTACAATCCTGATAAAGACAGGACAATGTAGTTTTAAGCGATCAGGTGGAAGTAAAGCTAAACTGTTCCACATTAAGAGTCTCACTAGCTCACACCAACAGTCTTTGGCTCACTGGATTTTCTTCTTATACTTGCTAGCAAATACAAGATAAAGATACATACTTTTTCCCTGGTGAATAGATACTTTGGAAAGAACAAGGCTGAGTGTGAATTAAAGTAAACATATTCGATTTAAAAAAATAAACTGAAAGGATTTTTATTTTACACATTAGAACCCTAAAATATGATCCTTTGTATAATTGGTTTTTATTTGTCAAATGAGTTGATAACTCCTGATAATTTTTTGCATATCAAATCTGTTAATGCTAAATATACAGAGGTGACTTACAGAACAGCCAGAGAGGAAGATGGTTTCTCCTTCTGAGCATTAATAAGGCCTATTTCATCTGCTATGTAAAAAAGGTTTTAAGCAGGTCTTTGTTACACTCTGCCTTTTTTCTACAACTTTTCATTGTAATTAATTGCTAAGTACTTTTACTCTGACAGACAGCAACAGAAAGCCCAACCACAGGAGTTCTAATTTTATTTCACAAAAAAAACTGAAACAATCACACCAGGTGAAAAAGTAATAAATTGAAACACCCACGTGGAAAATGGTTACATTAATAATGTGAGATTGTAACTAAGAACCTCTACATACATTTAAACCGTTACAGGTAATTTAAAAGAGAAAAAAAGCCCATAATTTCAATGAAGTTTATATTAAATGCATTCTTTAAACTCCCGTTCAAGTGAATTTAATAGCACCCAGTTTAACTACAATTTGGGACTAACACTTATAATCACAACAGTTTTGCTGTTTTACTCCAACCCAACTACATAACAGAAGCTACTGGCTTTTGCTGCTGGTAAAATGTTAGCCATTCTTCATGCCAAGTGACTAGCAGTGTCTGTGAGTCATTATCACCAGAAGATGAATATGCCACTGATTTTTGTAATGTTAACATATGAGTAACTTCTAAAATAATTTAATTGTATGTAATATGTAAATCAAGGAAGAAGTAAAGAAACATCAATTATTTGGCAGCACTACCTGTCAATCAGCTGCATACCCCGAAATCTGCTGGGATGCTGCCAGATCTCTGCAAGAACATCATGAAACACACCACCCTGCACACGTGCCTGCTTCCGGTTTTGAGCTCATCTGAAACACTAGTTTCAATATCCATTACTCTTACAAAGAAGCAAATTACTAGCTTTACCATTAGCTATATCATTTCCTTCAGAATATATTTGCAAAGTAACCCTGTTACTTTACTGCAAAAATGTAGTGCAAGATTCTAAATCCAACATTTCAGTACTTTTTTTTCCCTCCAACTTTGTGCTTTCTTTGCTAAGAAGGATTGTGTATTCCTCTCAACTCCTTAAGAAAGCAGTATGGAAACTGTGTTGTAGTTTTAGAGATGGTACACAGCATTCATGTCAATGTCAGTATTTTTAATGTGGTCTTGTTTCACAACTTTGCCAGTCCTCACCATATGCAGCTTTTAATCACCAGATGTACTTCACTAAAATGATGGGGTTTTTCTTAACTTACATCACAAAAGCAAATAATTTCTTATGTAAAAGTGGACTAATACTTAATATTTAAAGTGACTCTAACTAAGCTCTGAAAAACATCCCATTCAATTCTCCACGAAACTGTTTTAAAAGTCCATGTCACAGTGGTTGAGTTTCATAGATGAAAAATTTTCTTTAAAGCTTTGTCAACATACAACTAATAGCAATAAACAATTACAAGATTTTCAAATAACATGGGCACAGTACCCAAAAAATTGGAAATGCTGTTCTTACTTAATAGAAGAAAAAAAAATTGTAAAGTCTAGAGGCTGGTTTTCTTACCAACAGAAAAATACATCCATGTTCTAGATCAGGCATGCACTGAAAATATTTTCAAAACTAGCTCCTGAAAAATAGGCGTTTAGCAGCCCTTCAGTCACACAGTAAATCTCCTATTTCAGCAAACAATAATTCCCATAAAAACGAAGCTGAAAAGGAACTATAAAATATTATCCACAATTATTTTAGTTATACCCTTTCAGCACATGACAATTTTGGCTATTTGAACGGCCATTTGGAAAGATTTTAAAAATGCTTTTCAAGATATCATCTATTTCTTACAGAGTTCCAAAATAAATAAAGCCACCTTGAAATGCAGGCACCCAAAAGCACCCGAGACAATCACTGAGAAGTTCTCCACTGAAGAATGTATACCTTGCTCTGCTTCTCCCATATTTCCAGTTTTGCAGTTCCACCTCCAGTACTCAGACACCTCTCTACATGCTGTAACTCACTGTGACAACAGAAAACTAGCAAACTTCTTCAGCAGGTTTAAAGAGCAGCTTGTACTTGCAGGGAATTAGAGGAGCCCAGTAAGCCCTGACAGTGCCAGGAACAAGAACATGGTTGGGAGGAGTAAAAACGGTGGGTGATAAATGGGAAGAAGGTAACGAGCCACCATGCCAGCTCACCAAATCCCATGGCACCAGATCATAACTTCAGTATATTCACAGAGCCAATAAAGAGCAGCAGTTGTAACATTATTGCAAAATCACTTCAACAGGCAGAGAACTTTGGTAACTTCTTCCCCTATTTACACTTCATTCTCTTCTTTTAGAGGAAAACTTACAAGAGCAAAAGAAATAGAGAACTTAGAAGACCAGTACAATTAAACTATACCAAGACTCAAAAGAAAAATTAAAATGCCAAATGGAATTTTAAATATTTCTTCTTTCAGTCATAAATAATTTTAAAACCACAACAATGCAATAGCAGAGCACTCATTACATACACTTTAAGAAAAAAAAGGTGCTTGGACAATTTAATTCATTTATATTGAAATAAAAGTCTGTTTTAAATAAGATGCCTAAAACCCACAACCGGTTTATATTTTTAAAAGTTGACATTTCATTCCTGACTTTTAAAACAAATAGCAGAATATCCTGAAGCAGGCAGTTCACCTAGATTCATCAGAAAATTCATTCTTATCTACCAGGTTTTTTTCTATAATGGTGAATCCTGAGGCTCCACCAGTATCAGTAGCATGAGGGTAGATAGGGCAGTCGAATGGATCTCCCTACAGTAAGGCTCTTCAAGTCAAAATTTTACCTGAAACTCACCAAGGCAAAGAACAGGCAACTTCAAATTCTAAAGCACTGTACAAAATTGTGCTCAATGCTCTGCAACTACTACAAATCCAAATTTTAGAGATGTATGAATTTTACTTTTCCTGTAAGAAATGCAGTCATGGGAACAGCTTCTAAGAGGTAAGTCTGAAAACTGTTTCCTTCAGAGCTACAAAACTAAACAGTGTAACAGACAGGTACCTTCTCAAATGCTTCTAAATCCACACTCCTAAAAAGCAGGATGTGTCTGAGAAACACTAGCCATATTTTATCATGAAAAGTGACAGCAATGAAAAAAACCATGGAAAGGAAGAGAGGCAAGAGCATGAAAATCAGAACTGAAGAAACCAACGAAGAAAGTACAAGTTGTGATTGCTTACACTTTTGCTACCTCTTCCAGACTAGTGGTGGGCTCTCACAGAAAGTAGAGTAACACAAGCACAGCAACACTCAAGTAACAGAAGCGATTACATCAGCATTTTGTGCAGTGAGAAATATAAAAAGGATTGAATGCAGGGACTGTGCTATATGACACGTTCAAATACAGGTGAGAAGGAGGGTGGCATGAACAGCAACGTGCTCCAAAGAAGGGGCAAAATATTTGTGTGAACAGTGGTCATTGTTGTGATTTTTGCTTGGATTTATAGAACTCAAAACAAACTATTATATCTCTCGATAAAAGTATTGTGAGAGTATGAGTGCTTAAATATATCTAGGTAATCATTATAATCCTAGTGCAAAAAAAGTTTTTCTCTACCAAAAAAAACCCCAAAACACACACACAAAAACAAACAAAACCACAACAGACAAAAGAAAAAAAAAAAACAACCCAGCAACAACCCCCCTACACACAAAGCTACATAATTTAATTTAAAGAAATGTATTAAGAGTGGCAATCAGCTCCTGTGTCAGAACAGGCCCTGCATATCACCCAAACAACACCACACTTTTAATCAGACAACGGTACTTCACGTGACATTAACAGAAACACTTAGTTTCAGTGATCTAAACAAAAGTTCTGTTTGTAAAAACATTTTTGAGGCTTAAAGTTTCTAGGAATGTTAAATATTACATTCAGCTACAGAAAGGGGAAAATAACGTTCCATGAAGGAAAGCTAAAACTACTCACGTTTCAAAGCAGCGATCCACGTTGTCTGACATCAGGAGCAGCATGCAGAGCTGTTCCAGTGCTATTAGCTGCATATCCCTTTCATCCCCCTGCCCCATCTGCAGCCATTCCAGCAACGTGTCTGGATCCACATCTGCCATGGTTTTTTATAAAAAAAAAGCCGCCTCCACTTCAATTAAAAAGTGCCAAAAATATCCTTTAATTGTTGACGCCAGACTAACTTCAGCACAACAATTTCTCTCTTCAGTCAGCCTCACACTTTTGCAGTTTTCACCTGGCAAGAAAAAGTTAAAAAAAGTAATCATCATCACAATCTCGTCATTAAACTTTCTGTATTTGCTCCTCTCTAAAATATATAGCATATGTTTGGGCTGAAATTAGGGAAACTTCCACATATTTTATCAGCAAAGGGGTTTTTTTTCAAGCTTTATAAGCCAATGAGTTTGTTCTGTTTTGAGGATAACTCAAAATTAAAGCTAGAAAAATTGTGCTTAACCTTTTTGTGTATTCTTAAAGCTAAGAGGAAGAAAGTGACATCTTGCCCATCCTCTTCTTTTAATATCACTTTATTATAAAGTGTTCAGCTTTATGAGATACTGATTACCTCCTCGTGAAAATTCTCAAATACAGAAAGATAGTGAATTTCACATTTTAAAGAGAAATTCATATAACAGAAAACTGAGATGTACAGTTACAGACTTGCAGAATATTTGGAAACTTTTTATGAATCCTTCATCTTTTAAAATAGCATTCAAACATAAGGAAAATAGGCTTTTTGTGTCACAGGATAGAAAAAGAGAACTTAAGAATCACTTCCATTTTCAAGAGTTAGGGGTTTGTTGGGTTATTTGGGGATTTTTTTGAAAAAAATATTTAATTCATAGCTTTCCAAAAAATCCAGTGAATAATTCAAATAATTCACATACATATAAGGAAAACAACATTATTTGCTGGCTCAATGCCATAGTTGGGCATGCTGAAGACCAAAAAAGTCCCTTTAAAATGTTAAGATATTTTTGACATATGTGCTTGCTTTTTACTTTGTGTTTAACAAACAAATTCCCCTCCCTTGCCTAAGAACACAGCCAACATGACTGTTTTCACATAAAAACTAACGAGTTACAAACCAATCCCTCTAAATTAGACATACAAGAAAAAAAATACTCTTTTAAAATACGGCTTAGAAAAGAAGAATTAGTTTACCAAACTCATAGGTAAATATGAAATACTGGACAGTGCCCCCAGAAACCAGGGGGAGGTGATGTGGGAGGGAGAAGCCTGATCTGGACAAAGTCTGCCTACTTGTTTACTTGCTGCTAATGAGTTAATAGTTAAAAAATAACTCCATCCAAGGGCATGTCTACAAAAGAGAATCAGAAATTAGTATTATAAGAAGAAACACACATTGAACCAGCAATGATCTTTCACAATAGCTTCGAACTCAAAAACGTGACAGAACTACAACAGATAGGATTTTTATAATTTAAGACCATAAAACTACAGATCACTCAACTATTCCTTGCCAGTTATATATTTGATATCATCTTACTCTAAAAAGTAATTTAATATTAGTAAATGGATTTTCTGTGTTTTAAACAATGCCTATGATTCTCCAAGCTGTTTACAGACTGCATTTCCTGCTCCAATCCTAAATAAAAATACTTTCAGCCAGTAAAAGTGGGATCGTATTATAAGTATTCTACCTCTCCTTAACACCACTAAATCGTTATTTCCGGGAGCGGGGAGACGGGTGATAGCGAGAGAAACAAGAAAATTAAGAGACAGCGAAAGTGGGGTAAGTTCGACACAGGCACCTGCTGTCCTCACATCCCAGGCGGGCTGTACAGGAACCCCGGCGCAGAACACGGAGCGTGGCGAGGGGCCGGAACTCCGGGAGAGCCGCCCCGGAGCAGGGGGAGGCCGCAGCCCGGCTCGTGCCGCGCCGCCCGGGCCTGCTCGCACACACCAGGCGGGCCCCGGGCCCGCGCGGCGCTTTGGGCCCCTTCCCCACACGGCGCCGCCCGGGGCAGGGGAGGCACCGCCTCC
>VZRO01001750.1:410444-494554 GCA_013397915.1 Daphoenositta chrysoptera | reverse complement strand
CTGAGGCGGCCGAGCGGCCGCTGGGGGCGCTGCGGGAGCCTCCGCCGGGAAGGCGCCGCTGCCGCGGGCCCCTCGCCCCCCGCCGCCGCTGCGGAACCGGGAGCGAGGTCCCGGGGAGCCTCGGTCGCGGCCTGCCCGGAGAAGGGCCCTCGTCCGCTCGGGTGGCCTTTCCCTGGCTGCGTGGCGATTTATTTTTTTATGGTTTACAGGTCTTTGTATTTCTTGCCGTATTCCGGTTATTTACTTCAATATAATATTCTTTACGTTTACGGTGGGGCTTTTATTTTTCAGGGGCCACTCTTGAAAACACTTTGATCGCCCTCCAGCACCTCCATTAAAGGAGATCTGGTGGGCGGATCTAAATGTCGCAGTACTGGGTCTTACAGAGCGGAGGTTTTAGGTTGCTCTTACCGAGTGGTGAGTTTGAAGTGCTGCAGCTACGCTGAGTAGATTGAGGCACCTTTTGCAGTAGAGTAGTCCGCTGCCATACGTGCTGCAAAATGCTGTGCAATTACCTTGCTAACGATCAAAAGACAAAGGAAGCAAATTGCTAGAAATTTAAAATTAAGGATCTTCAAAATAATTTCCTCCTCTGCAGGATGACATGTTTTGCAAAGGAATTTAGGCCTATTAATGTAAGTACAGTAAATAAGATTATTGTGCATTTGAATGTCACTCCTACCTACATCATAGACATTTCCTGTAATTAGGAGGCTAAAACTACACACTGAACAAAAAGGCAATAGCAGTCACCCTTGGTTAAAACTTGCCAAGTGCCGACATTTTTATTGTTCAATATTGTAATAACACCTCTAGAAAGTGTTATCTTTATTGGTGCAGGTTTTATTGAGAACACAAGAGCAGTAGTTCTTTTGTCTCTGCTTCTGATTTCTAAGGCAGCTTAGCCTTTCTGTCTTAGCACATTACATCTCCGTTAACTGTGACTTGTTCCAGCCCAGCTGAGATTTACATGCGTATCCTTTGCCTGTGCTTGTCCTTCAGAGGTCAGGAAGACTTCTGATACGCTTAAAGTTAAGGACACAAGGCAGTAGGAGGACTGAGTCTACAGTCTTTTAATTCAGAAACTTGGTCTTCTTTAACTTCTCACCAGTGCAAAAGCAGCAGAATTAGGCCAAACCTATGACACCTGCATCTGCTAAGTGACCTCTCTCCTGTTGCATGATGCTAGAACAGTTGCCTTTGCTTTTTTCAGGAAGAAAAGCTTCAGTTAAAGAAATATTATTCATTTCTTCTGAAGACCAAAAATAAACCCCAATTTTTGATTGTAAAGACCAAAAACTTTGAAATCAAACAAACACTTCACTCTTTTCACACAGAATGAAGTTTCTGGTACAGGTGTCTGGAAAGATACATAGTTATTTGTGGACAATATGAGGATATAAAATACAGATCAACTTAGGAAGAAAATCAGCGTTTTAAATATTGTACTTGAAAAGAATATGAATCATGGATTTAAAGTAGTATCATGCAGGAGTACAAAACTTAAAGACTGGAAATAGCTTTCAGTGCTGTACATAGTTATTTCTAAATGGAGAAACATAAATACTTCTATGTCCTGTTGCATTAATTGCCCAATTTCATATACCAAATTTTTTATTTTTACTCGAAGAAGTATACTGAGTAATGTATTACAGCTTCAGTCAGGAACCAGGGTCTTTTTTCATTGTGATACACTTGCAGTATTTAAGGGTTTGCTAGTGATTTTTGTTCCTCGTTGTGAAATTTCTTCTCACCAGAAAAAATCTGAAAAATAATGCTGACTAGATGATTTCTGCTTTATTGATTATATACTTTTAACAATATATATATATATTCATTAACTGGTTAATACTTTTTTTCACTTCCTGTGCTGATGGGTGTTCAAATTATTTTCAACACTCTCTTTGTCAGAGTACTCGACTGAAATACAACACAGCAAGTGATACCCCTGAAGTTACTGTTTCAGACTCCCTCTGTGTACAGCACTGATACAGACTAGAACTGCCTCTTCAAAAGTGACCGACTGCTCTTTAACGCTTACTAACAAGGAAATCACAAGTAAGAGTGCACTTGGCAGATAAGAAAGACGTCAGAATCGCATTAGTATGGAATTACTCAAATTCATCTGAGTTTTCACACAACTGAAGGTTTGTTCAGACCCCCAAATTTCCAGCCCGTGTCTATTGTTCCCTTAGTGCTGGGCCTAAGCCTTCTGAGGAAGAAGAACTTCATGTGGATTAGTGCAGCCAGATGGGGAAGGCAAGTGATAGATCGACTGAAGTGACAATGGAGCTTGACTGCTGTAGCTGCTTTGAAGAATACTACACTGAGCATTGTGTGAAACTTGCAAAAACAACTCCAGTTCCCCGTACTTGTGCAAGGTACATATATTTCATTCAGTTCGAAAATTACCTAAATGCTAACACTAGCTGGCACGCACTTCATGTATGACCTTGGCCTAATCCCTTAATCACTGCATGTCTCTGTTTCCTCCCTTACAAAATAAGGAGATAGTAATGCTGGAGTCAGAAATGTCTTAGCCCTCATGGAGCTGTGAGTTGCTGAGACATGTTACTATATTAAGGCTTAAATAATGCTATAAAACAGAATTTGTCTTTATGACTATGCTTGAGCAGACCACACGTGTAAGTGACTGACAATACCTTTGGAAATTAGGCCACATAGAGTCAACATAGATTGATCTTTGTAGAGTGTTACATTGAGCAATGACCATCATTTTTGCTGAGTATTTACCTGAAAATTAAAAATTGGCTTCAAAAGAGAAAATGTTAGCACAATTACTAGAATAATGTCAGGGACACATGAACAACAGCCACAAGGGTGGCAAGGATCAGGGACTGGGTTGCAGACACAGAGATATTCTGAGACATGTTGTAAAGGACACCCCACTTGAGACAGCTTCTCAACAAGAAGGCATTGCAGGTGTTCTCAAAAGGATTTAATTCTCTTTGAAAGTAAGTCATTTTTGGCTAGGATTCCACAAAATCCTCTCACGATGGGAAAAAACTTGAGTGGTTTTTCACTTATAGCTCAAAGAAGGATAATATTTTTTACTGATTTTATATTATATTCAGGCTGGTGTTTTCTATATGGTTTTAGCTGATAGTACAAGGAATGTCATGGGCATTCTTAATGTCACAGTGTGACAGTAAGGATTGAAAGCTTCAGACTGGAATGATTGGGCTTTTGTTACAGAAAACACAAAACTGACCAATAATCAAACTGAAATACACCTGCAATTCAAACGAAACAAGAAGACTCAGATTCCTTCATATTTTTTTAATTGATACAGCAACTAGAACCCAGGATAACTGATGTTTTTGTTAGCTGTCTGCCTACTTCTGTATATGTGCCAAGTTGATGTTTCCAAAAATATCACTCCTCTGTAGTAAATAGATCAGAGGGTGATACAAGCAGACCCTGAACACCTCCATAAATTTAAGTGAGTAGTTTATGCTGAAGACCAGGGCTGTGCCCAGTCAAATAAAGTGTTAGGATATTTATGGATTATTTATTCTTTTGCTTCAACACTTTTTTCTCTGCCACCCACAGAATAATGTAGTTGAAAACACTGAAAGTACCTACTCCTCCAAATCCAAAGATGAATAATTCCATACATTTCATTTTCTGGATGAATATTGTACTTCTAAAGAAAAAGTTAGTAAATGTTTACTATACATTTCAAAGCAATAAGGTCATATATTACAGAAGCTTTCTTGCTATAGCAGGTAAGATTCAGTTTTATACAATTCGGCTATTGAAGCATATTGTTAAGATTTTCTTAGGGGAAACCATTTTTTTGGTTCATAAATAAAATGCAGTTGCGAAAAGCTTTTTTACATTTAAATCCTCCTTAGTTATCACGGTCTGTTCTTAGCCACTCCACTGTTGCACAAGCCTGGGGAGCACAAACATGATGTCAGCGTCTCGGCTGTCCCCGAGTACGTGCCGGTCCCTGCAGGGCTGGCAATCGGCACCGGCGCGGCGGTGCCGCGGTGCTGCGGCGTTCGCGCCGCGGCTCTGCCGCCGGCCTGCAGCGGGCGCTGGCTGAGAGGCTGCCCCCGGCCGGGCCGGCTCCCGCCGCCGCGGGCCGTGCGGTGAGCGCCCCAGCGAGCTGACGCGACAGACACGCCAGTGGCAGCCCGGGGCCTGCTGCTGACCGCGCTGGGGGCTGAGTCATCGCCCGGCGCGCTGGGCTCCTCCTCAGGAGGGGCTCCTCATCCTCAGAGCTGCGTGCTTGTCAGAAAACTGCAAATGTTCTGAAATCATCTTTTCTTCTTTCTGAAATTATTGATCAAAAGCATGTGTTACGGTGCTTTTTCCTAAGTAAACTCACTTAAGTGGGGTTTTTTGTTTGAGGAATGCTTTTTATTTTAAATTTAATTTTTTGCTGTTCCAGGCTGAAGAGTGAGAAATGAGTAAATTTTGTATCAGTTAACTACTTTTTACCTCAGTTTCGCTTCAGCTATATCACTTCTTTGGACATAAAACAGAAATTAAGCTTCCCTTACTCATGTCTCTTCTACCTCCAATTGCCAAGGGGAAAGTGAGACAGAACTTAGGCAAGAGTTACCTATTTCAGGCTGTTAGCTCTACCCTGCCCACTGGTACCATAGGCAACAGCAATAAATCCCGACCCAAGCCAAGTGCAAGGAAAGATCGGTGACTCAGATCACGGGACTTCTTACTGGTTTAATGGCACAGACCACATTCTAACTTTCTGAATCAGATGGTTAATTAAGATTTGGTATTTGTTCCTCATAGTTCTATTCTGTTGTTACAGGAGTGCAACACATGTAATCCTACCAAGCATCTGATGTGTCTCCCAAAACTTGAATGAAGTATTATAAATTAATTTGAATGATCTCTTTTGATGAGAAGACTTACAATAAGAAGAAAGTGTATTTATCACAAAATGATTCTTCTATATTCTGTGATTTAAAAAATCCACCTTAGAGTTTTATTGAAAAGACTGTAATTTTTACATACTTAAAAAGCTTACTAATGCCTTTTAAAATTCTTGTCATGAAATTATGCCCTATTCACCACCATTGAATATCTTGACATGCAAAAAGAAGAAATAATCTCAAGCTTCTAAAACCTGAATTTCTGGATTAGTTGCTAAGTGAAAAGAGATATGTTCTTCATTCAAACCAGGAAAAATAATCAGAATAGTGTGGTGGAGCATGGCAAAATTCAATAATAGCACTGTCCTATGGCACATGAGACAGACAAGAAGAAAATTTTATCATTTACTGCTGTAAACAGGAAACCTTCCTTGCCCCACTGATGACATTTAGGGAAAATGGGAAAGTACTATACTTCACTGATGGTTTGTTTGATCGGAAAGTTAACACTCTGCAAGCTCAATTAAGCTTGGATTATTTGGTTTGTGTGAAAGGTGCCATTCAAACAATTCAAATCCTTGTTAGAAGTGTGAAATGACTTTGCTTAGAATTGTTGTAGTGATGTGAAACCACTTTCTGCAGATCCTCAAGTATATACTCCTGCAAGGAAAGAATGCATTTTCCTTAAGGAGTATATTACAGACAATAAACTGTGTACCAAATTTTCTCTTCATTAGTTTTTATTAATAAATGAAGGTCACATTGCACATATATTGGGATTTGCCTTCTACCGTACCTTTTGAACTTACTCCCAGGCTACAAACTGTATTAAATAGAACTGTCTGAAAATGGGGAACTGAGTCTGCAAAGAGAGATGAAGGACTTTTAATGTCAACAGGGTTGATTTTCGTTCTCTGCCCATTGCTAGTGAATGTAGTCAATGAGGCTGTCGGGATTCCTCCTGTTTTCTTAGCTTTTGTTTTCCTTTTGTTGATCTACCTTTTCTTTTTTTAACTTCTTAACACAAATATTTTTTGAAAGAGCAGAAATAACCCCTAAAGATCAAAGCCCTGAAATTCATTCTGTTACGTTGAATGTGAGGAAAAGGATGAGAAACACAACAAGGATGTTAAAAACAAATCGACACATTCTTGTTTAGAAAAGATCTTAGAAGAAGTAGGTTGTGAATGAGAAACTCATATGTCCCAAATGTCCTTATACGAGGCTGTACTGGATTAAACAGCACTTCTGGCAGGAGAAAAGATGTGGATATACAGTTATGAAGGTTCCAAACACTATCTTGGCTCACTAAATTTCAAACTGTGACCCAGGCCAATTAAGGAGATCTTTTTGACCTGATAGTAGATAGCTTTGTGGCAGAGCTGCATGTTTGTAGGAGAATAAGTGGCCATGGAAGAAAATTGGTATAATTATCAAATAATTTGTCTAAGAGCTTTCAGTTAACTATCTAACACAAACATAAGGAAAACTATAAGTTGCTTATTTTTTAATGAATGGTTATTGACCTATTTTTTAAGAGTTTGATCACCTGTGTTTTAACTCCTTAGGAGTTCAGAGATCCACCTGATGAGTGAGTAGCACAGGATAAATGATTCATATCAATTTTTCTTTTTGTACTCTACGTTTAACCCATTTTGCACCCATTGACTTATGCTGGTAAAATTGAATATCCAGGAACAGGTCACAGATTACTTCCACTAGTGCACAGGGTTTTATATTTTAGTTCCTGTGCCCTTGGTACCAATACCTTAAAAATGAAGTCAGCTGTAAAGTAGTTCCAGACCAATCCCAGCCCAATCTGCTGCAGCTAAGTGTTTTAATATCAGTGTTTTGTTTGCATTGACTCTTGGTTATATACAGTAAGACACAAGCATTATTTTCTTATCCAATCATATTGCATGTGATTTTCCTATCAGTTCTGTGTTATAAGGTTATATTTTTGTACTGTAAAACATTAGCTCTTTGGGGCTTTGCTGTCTGTAAAATTTCTGTGTAAACACTGGTCTCAGTGGACAGAGGTAACTTATTAAAATGATTAAGCATTGTGTGTCAGTCTGCATCAAAGCAAGAATGTACTCTACCCATTTTTTTCATACACTGCCAGCCTTTAGATCAGCAGGCCAAATTATCTTTGTAAAGAAATGCCATTCTACAGAAGTCAGTAAGGCCTCACCAGTTTGGGCCAGCATGCAATTGGGCTTAAATATTAGCACTGATTATAGGAGTTTAGCTAAACTGAGTCTACAGAAATTTAAAGTTTTGTACAAGATTCTTAGCTGGCTTGACATTTTAAGGTGAAACCCAGACCCAGATCTAGTGGCAGTTCTCTTCTGTTCATTTAAGAAGCAGCAAGTTGCAGGTCAAAAGAGTACAAAGACCTGATGGTATTGTATTTCAGTGAGAAGCACCATTGAGATTGCCTCTTGCAAGCTAATTTAAAGGGAGCATTGGACAGTTATTTTGATAGAGAAATGTTATTTGCTTACAACATGTTCTCAGAGTAAGTGGTGTGTTGCACTGACAATGTCAGCAGTTATTTTGGGGAGAAACCTTTGTCTATGTCATTTTTGCAGTAACATTTCACATACAACCATTAGTCTATGTCCCAGTCCCTACTCTGACCCTGATGAGAGGAGGAATAGCCTGGGGCTGCTGAATCTTATACTTGATTCCCAAGTATTTCACAGTGGAGGACCAGTGTCATTGATAGACATTTTAAATATTGAAAGGCCCCAAGGAAGATTCAGGCCTCACTGTACATATGAGATAAAAGACATCTCCACCTCAGAGTTAACAGGAAACAGAAAATTCAGACGAAGGCTACAAAGCAGACCAGCGAGTAACACAGTCCATGTTGATATGCTGCTTGTAGTTTAACTCCAAAGCCTACACATTAGTGGTCTCCCAACTATATTGAGCTAACTCTTTCTGTTCTGCAAAGAAAGCCAAGAGGAAACCAGAAGCTCCTCTGCATTTGCACTCTGGCTACAAGCTAGCCTGCACTTTCTGACCCAGGGGTGACCACAGACAAGGAAGATGCACTGAGAGGAAAGGATTCTGTCTCAGCACTAGAAAAAAAGGGAGCACAACACAGTACACTTTAGCAGAACTATGCCATAGCAATAGAATATCCCTTTTTAAATAATAAAGATAATGAAGACTTCAAGATTGTAGCCCTATTTGCTTTTCTTCTGTACCTTGATAAGCAATGGTGGTAGATACTGATACCCTGATGTCTCCTAAAATGGTTAGAAGATGCAACCATCAAACCATTCTCAGCTGTAAAATTATACACAGTTTTGTCTCTCCTATAAGATAAATATCTGGTTCCTTACTGCCTTCCAGTACTAACCTGTACCTAACTGCACCTAAGGTGATGTTGTGCTCTGACACAGCAGTTTAATACACCCCACACGGCTGCTTTGGTTGTGCAGCAGAATTTGAACTGTAGAGAGAGTTTGTGTCATTATCAACTGTATTCTGTAAATCATAGTTGACTAGGGACATAGTAGGGACATTCCAAAATACAAGGATTTGAAACCACCACCATTTCCACACACCTGCATTCATTGCTTTTAATGAAAAGGTAGCTGATTAGAATTGTACCATGTGATACATTCTCTTAAAAAAAGAGAAATTGGCAGTCTTGGTGAGTACATCATTAATATGGCTGAATTCTGTATAAGGTGGTGCTGACTCTGTGTTAACTCCAGGTTTGTTTCCCTGCTCACCCTGCTTCTGTAGCTAAATTAATCAACTTTTTGCACTGGCAGGAGCCAACACAGTGCTGGTGCATGATGACACTGCTTGGCTTAGCTCAGTGATGCTTTATGCTGCCAAGAGTAAGCACAAATCATGGATGAGAAATAAAAGCAAACTTAATAATTAATATTAAAGGGCGGTCCTGCCAGTACAAGTTGTGATTTATAAAAACAAAGAATAGCAGAATAAAAAATCATGCAAAACTAATCTATCTTGTACTACTGTTCTGAAATATGCAGTTGCATTAGAGGATTCTCTTTCTGATGGCCTTAGTTATAAATAAGACTGACTATTTAAATATTAGAATTAATTTTATCAGCATAAATTATGTAAATAGAGACAATACTTTCAGTATTACTTCACGGTGGTGCTGCTGGGTTTCCTTTCAGGCAGCCTCTATTGGTAAAGCTATTTGGCATGGTCAGCTTAAGACCAATCCTGACTGATAAAATATTTTGTTCCTCAGGGCCTTTCATGTCAGATGTAGAGCATTTCTGGGACTGTAGCAACACCTGCCCCAGCATTCCTTTGAAAGAGCTTCCCATTCTCTCTCCCCTTTCCCATACCACTAACACCAACTCTCTGTTTGGTGCAGTTTTCACAGAAGTTTAAAAGATTTTTAAGGAAATACATTTTGGTCTCCAGAATGGCTTAAATAGTTTTCCAAAATTATAGCTTACATGGAAAAAACGGTTCACTGGGTTTTCCATCCTTCAAACAGGCCTCTCCCACCTCATCCTTCAGATGACAGACACATCCTACACATAAACTTCTTTTATTAAGATGAAGTAGAACTGATAGGAGGGAGCTGGGAGTCCCACAGTACCCCCTGCACCTTGCAGGCACTCCCAAGTACATTTTTCCTCTGCCACCCAACCCACAAGCTCCTGCTTTCCCTCTTGTCCCAGCAGGAGCCCCTTGGGGGGGTCCACACAGTGCCTTCCTTCAGGCCTGGTGATGGGGATAGCAAGGCTGTGTCTATCTGATAGGCCAGTGCAAACACTTATCAAAACCCTCTAAACCAGTTCAATACCAATGACAATATTTCTGAAAACAGCCCTCTTTACTACCTTTTTTTCTCCCCAGAAATGATGCCATGTCTAAATCCAATTTGCAGTAAATTCAAAATTTTCCTTGGCAGTCTGTCCAAACTTTTTTCCTCCCTTTCTCCCATTTTTACTCCAGAATAAGTTTTACATGCAAAATAACTTGAAATTCCAGGAAATCCCAGTGTTTAAAATCAAGGTTTGGCTACCAAAATGTTAGGATTTATTTAAATTGTGCTTAAGTGTTGCTTTCAGATTTCAGAGCCACAGAATCAGAATGACCTTTGTAGGACAACCTTAAGCTCAGCCTTACATCGAAGTTCAGATCACACCAGAAGATGTCTGAAGAAAGCAGTAGATGGTGGACCTACAGGAAAAAAAATAATGGCTACCACATTTTTGTATGTTTCAATACTTAAACAGTTCACAAACTCCAGATTGAAAACTAAAAAATTAGTGACTGATCAGATACCAAAATATAAAAACGTGAAGTTAATCTCATTATCACCCTTTCATGAATGTATCCCATCTGGTTTTTGAGTCTAATCTACTTTGAAGAAATGGAGTAATGTGATTTTAGACTAGAAACAAACCAGGGAAAAAAGCTTCCCTACACACTTACCTTATACAAACATTATGGAGTAATGTGATTTTAGACTAGAAACAAACCAGGGAAAAAAGCTTCCCTACACACTTACCTTATACAAACATTATGGAGTAATGTGATTTTAGACTAGAAACAAACCAGGGAAAAAAGCTTCCCTACACACTTACCTTATACAAACATTTTACCATGTAGTGATAAATAGTCAATTTTATCAAGTTTACAAATAATATCAAATTATTACTAAATTTTTAGAGGTTTCCAGGGATTTTTTTTTTCCCCCAAGATTCTGTCTTACTCGGTACAATGTTCACATTGGTACAATACTAATTACTGAGAATTTACTCACCAGTTCTAGCAATCTAGTTAGTAGAATAGGAGCCAACACAGTTCAGCTAAGACACAGGATAATCTTGGATTTAGAAATGGGAAAGGTTTAAAACCTTGACCACTTCACAAACATTATTTTGCAGTGGAACAACTCTGGTATCAATGTCAATTCACTGGCCTTAATGCAGCTGCGAAGAAATTCAGAAGTTCTGATTTCTAGACAGCATTTGCTACCAGCTACTATTAGGACTTCTTAACCAGATAACCTGTACAGCAAGAATCTTATTTGCATGACAGCATCCTTGTGGCCTCAATGCACCTCTATCAAGGCTGATAAAGCAAGTAACTAGACCCCCTCTTGTGGGGTTGGGATGGGCACAGCAATATTCACTCTTCACAGAATGTTTTCTCTGGCACCTCCATGATTTGTTTCCAGTACCTCTCTCTCCCCAAAAGGACAACAAGCACATTTATTTGTGTTTTTAAAAATCAGTTCCCATCTTAGGTCTACTTTGTGCAGACTGTGTTATCAGCAGCTTCCATTTATTCTCAACTGGGTAGTAAGAACAAGCTATAATTAAAGGCTGAAGGTATTTATCCTCTCTTCCCTGCCCTGGAGGGACTGAGCTGTTGCCAGCAATTACAGGCAGCTGGCAGTTCCCTGGGATCACAGGAACCAGGAACCAGTAAGCACACTCTGGCCCCATCTACCTGCCCTGGAAAAACTCATCTGCCACTGGACAGTGACACTTCCCAGCTCTGCATTTCCTCTGGCCTCTGAACACCCACCACGGAATGGTCTTCATTTCCAGAGACTACCCACCCATTTAGGTCAAAATCCTAATCTAAGAAGAGTGGTGAAAATTTTGCCATTCAATTCACTCCTTATAAGTAATTTCAAAATCTGTTGATGGAAACATCCGAAGTGTGTTCTCATGGGTGATGTAACCAGGACTGAAAAGGCAATGGAAACCAGGGCGTGTGGCTGCTCTTGCAGTTGATGAGTTACATCATTGCAAACTTGCCTTCCTACTTTGCATAATATTGAAAATATTTTCTTTTTGTGTGTGTGTGTGTAACGAATAGTGCTTTCTGATGAAGTTTCCATTCATTGCAGTGGCTGTTTTCATGGTTTATTTAGAGACTGGACAGAATGTGAACCCCTTGTGGTGGTTTTGCGTATTTTATTAACAGGTAGAGATTCCCAGTATTGTATGCAAGTAACTGCGTCACTTTTTATAGTAATGTTGTTAACTTGTCTCATACTGTGCTGCTACTACAAAGTGTTGTGCTTTGATTTACGTGGATGGTTGGCAGTCTCTTCTTTTCCTAAATAATAGGCAGTATGAAATAGAGCAAGCAAATCTCACATAACAGAAAACTGTGTGAACTTTACAAATCAGAGCAGTTTAATTTGTAAAATATTTTTAGGATTCCAGTCAACTATTAAGTTATGATATTTCACACAGGCTGTTTTGAAGCAATGAATCAACAAGGTGACTGATTTAATTATTATTTTCTCTTCCTTCTTTTACTGCCCAGGCATGTGTCTCTTGTTCTTCTTCCCCGTTCCTTCCTTTCTGTCCTGTCCTAATCCTTCAGCATTTGTTTGATTTGAAAAATCTCCCTAGAATGTTGTTGCTACCTCGGCAGTCTTTGTATTTGCTCCTTTCCTGCTGCTTTTTTCTCTGACCTGCCCCATCTCTCTTGGTTTGCTGTCTGGAGCATATTGCCCTCCAGCACTTGTACCCAGCAGAATTCACTCAGCAAGTCATGGCTAGGTGTTGACTACCAGAACATAAGGAAGACAACCAGAAAAGATCTCAAACAGCAAATTGCACATAGTTCTGGAATTTTAGCCAGAAGAGGCACTGGATTTTAGATACTTGCATGTCTGCCTAAGTACTTGCACTTACCAGAAATGCACAGATACAAAAAAACTTAGAAAAAGATTCAGTTGTTTTGGGGGAATTCTGTGTAGTCTAGGTACAGCTTCACAAACCTAGAGGGTCAGGAGAGAGCCCCTGACAGTCAATGTACTCATTACCTCCTGAAGGAGTAAATTATGGCACTGAAAGCCATTCCTTTAGGTAAAGCCCAGAACAAGCCAGTGAAGAATATAATTTCAAATCCTGACCAACAAGTGTAAAGTTGATCCAGCCAAGATGTACCACAGCCTGGAACAGCCAGATTCCACAGGCAGTAGCTGCTTCTGTAGTCTCTCTGCTCTATAACCAGTACATCCAACAGCCATTTATCTTCTGTCTTGGCCAGGAAAATCTCCAGAAGTCTTTAGGAATGACTGCTGCTTACCCTAAATCATTGCAGTTCATGGTTTTGAATGTTGTTACAAGAGCAGAGAATGAGCAGGACATTGTGTGAATAAATCCACGTGTGTTGACAGCTTCAGCAACTGCTGCTCTGAAGGATCTCAAGGAGAGACTTCCTTGCATTATGGCTCAGACCAATGTGAACAGCAGCTTGCTTCTATGTGTCATTTGAATTTATCCACAAATTCTGGTAGCACTTGCCTAGCAACAGTCTCAGCACAAATCCAGGCCACAGTCAGCTACTGAGCAACACAAACACACACACAGAACTTAAGTGTTCTGAGCACTGGTAGCTGCATGGACCAGTGGCATCCCAGAAGAGGTGCCTGTGTGAGGAGCAGGTGGCTACAGAAACCTACTGGAAAGGTAGGAAACTGCCTGCTCAGAAAATAAGTTATTCACTCATAGCTTCCCCAGGTGCAGCTGCCCTCACACAGAAAAAACTACTTCGGTGGTTCATACCATGCCCCTGACTCTCTTTCCTCACGGTACTTAGAGGGGGACACACCTCCGAAGTTATGTGGGAAAATCAGGATAGAAGACTCCAAGTCTTTAAGCCCCAGGGGTCTGCATGTATCTACATTTACTGTAAGGTTTAGAGGGTGCTTAGAACTAGGCTCCAACTGCTTGTGGCTCCAACTCAAGACCACTGGTTCTTGAGACTCCCTCTCCAACCAGCTTAAGAATTCTCATTCTACAAGTAAATTATACCCAGATTTGTTGTTCTCCAAAGGGAACTAGGAGGAATGGACTAAAAATAAGCCCAATCTACCCTCTCACCCTCCCCCTGGCCACATTACTGTGTGGCTTGACTCCCTGGCAGCTAAATACCAGCTTGCCTTGTGCCTCAGATTGGAGGGGAAAATACATTCACTTGTATTGCCTCTTCTATTTCCCCTCTTCATCCCATTCTTGATTATTTAATAAATGCACTTGAAGAAGTACCTGATCTTCTCCTATAAGTAAATTATTTTATTCCCCTAGCTGAATTTCAGGTTAATTTGGTGGCAGCAGCTTGAACCAGTTATCCTTGTGTTTCCCATAAAACATGCATACATCTGTGACAATTTTTTCTTAGTGTTTGACATGAATTTTACATGAGGGAAGATGAGGTTAAGAGCATTTGCCTTCATAATGATAGGTTGTGTTTTCAAATTGCATAATATTTCTATTTTTAGATATAAATCAAAATTGTTTCCAGAATCCCTGAGGACTGTACTTCATACTTCCAGAGAAAATGTGTCTCATACAAAACCTTCTTCTTTTTTCGTGGAAAAGGACACAGAGAACTAATGCACTGGGAAGAAAAAAATACTTACAAAAATACCATAAACAAAGTCGTCCTCAGAGAAGGTTATAATAAGAAAAAAATTCCCACTAGTAGCAACAGGGACTCTCAGTAATTCTATATTGGCAGTGAGATAGTTCACATCAATTTTAATTCATGAATATTAACACTGGTTAAAAAAATGCGTTTTTTTAGGCTACACAATTGCAAATTATAAGGCTGTGGCTTAGAATGGGACTTTATCAATCTTCGTCAATACTAAATTTAACTTCTTATCAGCAACTTTTAGAAACAGATTTTCTTCATCTGCAAACCTATTTACACACATACCAGTAAGTTTTTCTGTGCAATAACTAGGCAAACTGGCACAGGCACTAATATGCACACGGACAGCAGGCTCTGCTCTGGCTGCTCCTCATCCTCACAGCTTCTTTCCTCCTGCATATGCCACCATTAAGCAGCTGGAATGCAGGCACAGAGGAAGGGGATTTGATGCCACATTCTTCCTTCTAGAATCAGATTTTGCACTTCAGATAAGTACGAGTATGGAAGTGGCATAGCACCACAGAGCAAAACAGGTATTTGGCTGCAGAGTGAATGAATTTGGGTTAATGTACCACAGGTTACTGCAGGAGGTTTTCAAAGCCTGCTTTTGCACTGACCTGTTTCTCAGACAATATCCTCAGCCCTACTTTTGCTATATTTAGATGTAACTTCCCCTTTCATTGTTATATGGAATAAACCATTTATTCTCCAGAGAATATTTTAGGAAAAAAAAAAATTCAAAAATCCACAACTGTACATCAAAATCAAAGTAAGAACCACACATTTTGGATAGGTCAGTGGCATAGCACTGACATCTCTAAGGTTTCCTTGTGCAGATAACACAATGTATCAAATGCGGCTGGCTAATTTCATTTTGCATAATCAACTTCCAGTATTCATTACTTTGAATAAGTTAAAGGCAGGTAGATCATGTCACGTGTGGCCAAATACGCTTTTTAATTTTCATGTCTTTGAATCTATAGCCCATGTCATTAAACAGCTTGAACTGCTTGCTACATACTTCAGCTGATTGAATGGGAGTCCTCTGTGAAATGCCGTCTACAGCAACAGCTCCAGGGTTGCTCCAGCTGGAGTGCTATGGACAAATCTGCACTTGGCTGCAGAAAAGTACAGTTTACTAGCCAGTTTTTAGGATTAGAGGTTCTCATGTGCAAAAAGCAATATCTGGGAACATCCATGGCATCAGGGCTGGCCAAGCAATGCTATTTTCACGACACAGTGGAGTGACTCTTCCAGAGGTTTTTGACACCACAGCACAGAGAAAAAAACAAATGATCCACCTTGCTGTATGTTCCTCCTAAACAAAGTGATAATTGTCTAAGGTTTCTCCCCCTCGCTTTCTTGCCTAGTTTGCAGTATCATTGGCTAGGTTTTCCACTGTCAGGAAGCACAAGTGGTTTTATTAGTAGACCAGTGCTGGTCAAGAAACAACATGTTTTTCTTGGAAACAGTTTCTGACTTACTGTCTCCTGCTGAGAGAGTTACATTTCAGGAACCTGAAAACAGAACATGTATACCTAGAGCTGAGATTAGGGATGAAGCTTTTGGGGAGGACACTGTCACAGTGACCCCTCATATGTTGTTATTGTCACAGATACATCCAACTTTGTTCAAATTAAAACTATATTGAAATGCTGCTGAATTTTCCACCTGATTCCCTACTATGCAGTATTACTGCTACTTCTTATAAACTAGCAAACTATCCCAGATCCCTCCACCACTCCTGCCATTCCAACAACTCACTGGGATGCTGCTGCTGCGGCAGTCTTGAGGGGAAAAATCCCTTTGGAAATTCCAATTAGTAACTGACATTCATTAACAGAAAAATCTGCTATGCTTCCTATGCATTTGATAATCCCATTTTATGGTGACATGCATCACTGGACTTACGCCTCTCTCAGCCTGAAGGTGACTCCTGCACCTTGGAACATACCAGGTCAGTCTCAGACTTATTCAAGTCTAAGCAATACTAACAGAAAAACTGCTCTTTCAGCTGCACTGCTACAGACTTGTATCCAATTAGAACCCACCACATCCCAGCTGTGTGATGCTTTTGCACAGTTTTGACTAATTCTGGTTTGCTGCAGTCAACAGAAAGTTGTCTGCAAATAATTTTTGCATAGTACTTAAATAGTACATTCCATGATGTACTCATATGTGTACATATGCACTTGAGGTTAGGCATAGACAGGATCTTTTGTCACACAAACCCATTAAACTTCTTGTATAAACAGTGGAAACATGCAAAGTAAACATGCATGCAGGCCACATGCTTCATTGTAAAGACAATTTACTGGAAAAAAATTTACTGGTGTTTGTAGAGAAATGGCACAAAAAACAATCAGGAAGGAGGCAAGGGACACAGGAAGCAGGAGTGCTGAAAGTGGGGCTTTGGTTTATGGCTAAACACATGTTTGGCTCTTTTTGCTTGGCTAAACACGAGAGCTCACACATCAAGCAGTGCCTGAAAAAGAAGAGTGGAATTAAAACCAAAACTGCTCTGCGATCTTACTTATTTCTTCAGGAAAAAAGAGAATTATGCAAGTTCCTTGTAAGACTGCATCAAAACCACATGATATATAAATGCCAACATCTTTTTGTAACAGGAACAAGATTATTTCTGTAAGATTCATTTATAAAATCTTAAATGAGTAGATTTATTCATATGATCCAACTCATTGTTTTATGTGTACATAAGAAAGTAGAACTCAGGGCACAGGTATTTTTATTATGTGGATAAATTAATTATCTGGATAAATAAAGCTCACACATTTGTCCTAATTTATAACTGACATGAAGAATTAGCAGCAGTCCTCTTCATTGGAATAATTTTTGCTTCTACAATACACCAATATGTTGAAAATGGTACTTTTCCACATGTGGCCACAAGACTTGATCAAGAAATGTCAAATCACATAATTATGGCAGTTCTCAGTGGCTCAGTTGTGAGCTACTGCAACAAGGCCTAAGAAATCTAGGACTAAGCTGAACTAAATTTTAATTTTTGGCTTTTCTTGGTGCTTTTGCAATTTGAAAATGTTTCTTTAAAGTTTTTGAGCAAAGTAGGGTTTCAACAGATTGTCTTATCAACATTAAAAAAATGTTGATACATTGCTATACATGACAGAAAATGAAAAAAAGTAGCCACAAATACATTTTGTAGCAACTAATTTCCTCTGCAATATATTTGGCCATTTTGATAGCAAACGTGACTTGAGTTTCATTTAGAAGTTTTAAGTTTCATAAGAATCTATGATTTTCCAGAAGCAGCCTAGGGAAACAAAACAAAACAAAACCCCGACCAGTAAACTTCGAAGGGTAAAGCAGCAAGATTAAAAAATACTTGGGAGATAAAGATGAGTAACTGCCAAATCTAATGTAAGTCCCTTTTAACACAGCCAGCAACTACAGATTTGACTGCAATGAAGAGGTGGAACACAGGACTTCTGGTTCTCCAGGGAAAGATGGAAGGCATCTCAACCACCTTCCCACAGTTCACACATTTCAGCATTTGACACAACACATGGAAAGTCTCCCTGGTCCTACTTATTTACTCACTGTGCTACTCAGAACAGAGGAAGACCTGCAGTGTCAAGTCACAGACCTTGATGCATCCAACCCAAACACTTATTATTGGTTTCCTTGAGGCAGCACACAACAATATTTTTTCTGATACACAAGTCCTTAAGAGTTCCTCTGCTATTGGAGAGGACAAATAAAATAACTAAGACAAATATTAAGTGAAGAAAACTAGCTTTATTTATGTAAATTAGAAAAAAGAATTGTTAGAACTTTGGTCAAATTGTTAATTCTGTACAATTTACAATTATATTTATATACAAAATTTCTAATAAAATACAGTACATCACACTCTTCCTGAGTCACAGTGTGTTTCTCAGTTCTGTAAATATTTTTTTCTTCTTCCTTTTAAAGCAATTAGATTCAAGAAGGAAATAGTATCCTCAGTTTGACAGTGTTTGGTTTAGGTAATACTGATATTAAGAAAGAAGTCAATGCATTGTACTTAGAAAATACTTTATAGCCATTGCAGTTTTGATAATTATTTTTCTATATTAAAATATGCTCCTTGATAAAAATGTTAATTACATACTTCTTATTATGAGTTTGTTGCACTTTATTTATAGACACAAGACAAGGTGACTTCAAATGCATCCATCTCTCATTGCAGAGATACAGAAATAAAGTTACATGTACATATCAGTGATCATTCAGAGATCAGGGAACATCCATCCAGATAGAGCAGAGGTCTGAATTGAGGCACAGTACGTTAAAATTGCTGTCCTACCCTGGACAGGATATGTAATTTCCAATTGCCTGGCTCCCCTAATACAAACTTATCAAAGTATCCTGAAAAGTGAGACTGTCAAGCAGCAAGGCACCAAGCCTGTCAATCCTTACATATGCATGACAGTGCCACTCTGGAAAGAACCAGAGTCCCCAGAGAGGCATTGTACAGCTGTAATTCACAGCCTTTGTTACATCTTGGCCAGCTCAAGATGTTATTAGGATTAAAGCTATCCATATTACCTTTACTGAGTTGAATTTTCTGAGATCAACAATAAACTATTATAAGGCTTACAAGGATATTTCATCTGTTTAATGAATGATGCAGTGTGTTAAATTAGTAATTAGCATAGATTACAACCTGTAAGTAAGTTTATGTCCCTGTTAAATCCAAAAACCAATTACAATAACTTATTTTTGACAAATATTGATTTAAAAAAAATTAACTTTACTTAATGGCTAAGTGTGGGATGCTCCTAAATATATCTATGGCAAAATTCACTATATTCTTTTTAATATGGGCATGTGCATGTCTCATATTTTAGTTGAAAATAATAAAAAAAATACTTATTCAATGATCTCTGATTTATTCATATTTAGAGATATTTAAGAAGTCTTACACTAAGAGAAAGTTATCTAGAGACTTGCTTTCTCTTAAAAACTTTCTGTAATACTTCAGCACAAACTGAAATTCATGAGATCAACTCATGACAATCCTTTGTGATTAGAAATTAAAAGAGAATTTTTTGCTGTTGATATCAAAGTGCATAAAATGACAATATGGGGCTTTAAAGAAAATTGGTCTTTAGCTGAATGCTTGAACTTTTTCCAGGATTTTTTGCATGTTTAGTAGTCTTCACTTTGATGCTTTCTTGATTGCCTTTAACAGCTGACTCAAGCCTGGCTTTCATAGTTGGAGAGGAGGCCATTAGTTTTTTAAAAACTGATGAGTACTGTGGACCAATCTGCATCAGAATCTGCAAAGCAAATTCATGTAGATTTTTTGCTGAGATTGTAGCAGAAACCAGTGCATTTTCATCCAAAAGGAAGGAAATGAGGATTGGAAGAAAGCAGGCCACCAAGTGAGCACCTATAAACATTGAAAACAGAACTTAAATATACAATTTTTAAAAACAGTGCCAAATTCTAAATGGAAGTATTTCTCCAAGTTAACATTTAATTCAAACTGTAAAGCTGCAAGTGTCAGCTGAACTGTAGGGTAAAAAACCCAACATTCCTGTGAGCAATTTTGTTAGCAATTAGTGTTCAGGACTGAATTCCTAGTGGTCATTTTGGTTTTAGTTTGTTATTTATGGCAGCTCTGAGCATCTTTAATGCTTTGGGTACAAGAAATGGAAGGAACTTACGGTGCTGTTCCTCAGCAGCAGCTGTCAGAGCTGTAACCACCTTTATTCCCTCCTGAACGACTTGAAGTTCAGCAGCATTTTCAGGTTTTGCTTTTTCTGTTTCCTGCAGTTTCCCCACAATGGATGGTGCTAAAGAATGGATATAAGGGTATGACACAGTTTTGTTTGGATGCTGAAAGATGGAGAGCAGCAGCTGGTAGCACTTACACTGTACCTAAAGGGAAAACGAAATTTGCAGTTACAAAGCGTTATACTTAAAAATACATCTCTGGGTATTCTAAATGTAACAGCTTGTCAGATAAAATTTTTGGGAGGGGGAAAAATGTGCCTCACAGCTGAAAATTCATCAGGTTGTAGACTGCTCATGTATAATACTTTATAGGAGCATCATAACTTGTAATCAAATATTAATAGAAACCAGATCATGCTTTCTGTTTCTTTCCATCAAGTCTTGTATCTTCCAACATTTTTGAGTTAAGGAAAAAAACTATTTTTGTTTGAAAATTAGTATTACTTTGAAAATACTCTCTTCTTAGTAAAAGTGCAATAATACTAAAAAAGTGGTGCTTAAAATATAAACAATACCCCTGTCAAACTGTAGGCACAATTTAAAAATACCTTAAATGGTGCAGTAGCTTGCATCTCATTGGAAGTCAATAGGACTGAAACTACCAAGTTCCTACACAATTTCTGAACAGCTCTGATGCCTAAATACTTGGATAAAATTTGCAAATGCATGCTAATATTTCCTTGCAGTCATATTTGTCATTTCCAGTTTCCTAACAGTGAAAATCAAAGTTTACAATACTAGGAATGTACTGATACATAAAAAAGTATTGTCTTACAGTTATTTCTCAAGCACATTAAACTTTGTTTCATTTTTTATTACTACACAAATATATAAAAAAGAGATACAAGAGAAGCACTTTACAGTGAATTCTAACAAATATGAAATCTAATGCATGTTATTTTCAGAACTGAACTTTGAAAGTGAGATAGTCCCACCACCTAAAAAAGCCATTTGTATTAACACTTTTTTTCCCTGATACATTATTTTTTTAGGTGAAGGACAGTAATATACAAACTGTGGCACTATAATCTAATGCCACTACATGAAAATTTTTATGCTAGGTCAGAACAAAGCATTAATGCAGTTCAGTAAGCTGCATCCAGCAGTGGCCAGGAGCTGATGCTTATGGGGCTGTAACAGTTTTGTAGTGGTACTTGCTCCAGCCCCCTAAGACTCACATCTGACAGATTTCCTATAAAAAAGATAGTATCTGTGTGTTGAAGATAAAATGAACAAATAGAATTTGACAGGTGCCTGAAACACTACACAACTGTATCGTGTACTTAGCAATGTCTAAAGCACTGAGTCTGATGCAGTAAAAAAAATAAATAATTGGAGTACAGAATTACATACAGAACAATGATTAAATGCACTGCTGGACATGTTCTTGCTCACTTGTTCAAACTGTATTTTAAAATACCACAGATATAGTCAGGAGAGAATTAACTTCCATCAACACACAGGACTAGCAACACAACTAAAATAAGCCAATATTCATTCAGTATGTAGTGATATTCCTATAACTTCACCAGTACTTACAAGAGGATCTTTTGACTCAAGTGTTATTTTAAACTTCTCAATACAACGCTTCTGAAGGCACTCTACAGTAGTAACTTCTGGGCTGGTAGACATAACAAATACTGTAATAGCAGTGAGAAGGCTGACTTCATCAAGTTCTTGGAGAAGGCCATCTACTATCAACAAAGTAAGAAGATTGTTAGATTTACATTAAAAATTCTATGAGTTTAAGTGGTACAAAGAGATGGAATAGAAATATCAATGTCTACGTTTCTTTAGGACCCTCTGTTGTCAAGTACACGACATCCTCTGATACAGTGATACAGACTTTTACTGCAATAAAAGCCAAGGCCAAAACGGGAATTCAGGGGTGATCATTTAGAAATTACAGCATACTCCTATTGTTTCTTTGTATAAAGTACAATAAATATCTTTGAAGAGCTGGTGTGACATATTAGAGTACTATCATTTTGAGAATAATATAAAACTTGCATTTAGAATATATTCTTTTGTTGTAACTTAAACAGTTTTGTAAAGAAAAGATCCAACAACAAATTACAATTTAAGAGATTAAATGTAAGGAACAATTAAAATACTACAAACTCAGGAAGTTGAAGCAGCAGCACACAGTAAACTGATTCAAGACAAAAATTATTTTCTTGCACTACTGTTTGAACACTCTTTGCTTCACTACAGACACTAATTCTTTGTGGAGAACCTGCACTCAGTGTACAGCTGTGTTTTATGCTCAGCTGTGCACTGCTCCTGCTTGTGCCTTGGTACCATGGAACTACACTGTGGCACTACACAGCACAGGAGTAAGCCTGCAAACCCACCCTCCTGGCTGCAGCTGGGTAGAGCTCATTTCCTCTCAGTACCTGTTGCAGTGCTGTGGTTTGGATTCGGAATGAGAATGGTGTTGTCAACCCACTGATGTTTTGGTTTTTGCTAAGCTGTGTTTATTCTAAGTCAAGGACTTTTTCCCTTGTCTCATGCTCTGCCAGTGAGAAGATAAGCAAATGCNGGCACTACACTGTGGCACTACACAGCACAGGAGTAAGCCTGCAAACCCACCCTCCTGGCTGCAGCTGGGTAGAGCTCATTTCCTCTCAGTACCTGTTGCAGTGCTGTGGTTTGGATTCGGAATGAGAATGGTGTTGTCAACACACTGATGTTTTGGTTTTTGCTAAGCTGTGTTTATTCTAAGTCAAGGACTTTTTCCCTTGTCTCATGCTGTGCCTGTGAGAAGGTGAGCAAAAGAAACTGGGAGGGAGCCTAGCTGGCATGGGTGACCCGAACTGACCAAAGGGATATTCCACCCATAGAACATCATGCCCAGTACATAAACTGGGGGCAGTTACCTGGAAGGGCAGATGATCTGGCTTCAGGAAGGGAGGTCTGGCATTGGTCAGAGGGTGATGAGCAACTGCACAGTGCATCACTTGTTTTTCCCTTTTTGTTATCATTATTATTATAATTTACCATTATTACTTTATTTTACTTCAGTTTCAATTATTAAACTGCTCTTAACATTCAAGTTTTACTTTGATTCTCCTTCCCATTCCACTAGGGTGCGGGGAAGAGGGAGTGGANGGGGGCAGTTACCTGGAAGGGCAGATGATCCGGCTTCAGGAAGGGAGGTCTGGCATTGGTCAGAGGCTGATGAGCAACTGCACAGTGCATCACTTGTTTTTCCCTTTTTGTTATCATTATTATTATAATTTACCATTATTACTTTATTTTACTTCAGTTTCAATTATTAAACTGCTCTTAACATTCAAGTTTTACTTTGATTCTCCTTCCCATTCCACTAGGGTGCGGGGAAGAGGGAGTGGAGGTTGAGCAAGTGGCTGTGTGGTGCTTCATTTCCAGCTGGGCTTAAATCACAACACCCACGTTTATACTTTTATAGATGATGACTTCTCATATGGACTGTAGGGACAAGATTACACTATAGTTTCAACAGTACTTGATAACCAGCTAATTCTCTTGTGACTAAGAGAGTAGTCTTTTTTTAGATGTGCATGAATTCAATTTAAATAAAACCAAACAACATTTCACACAAACATTTTTCGTTTTGTTTTGAAACTCATAAACCCAACGTTTGTGCTTACCTTGATCCCAAAAGTCAAGCACTGTGACCAAAGCACTACGTAGAAGATCAGTCCAAGCCTTCTGACTCTTCTCTGCTCGAGCCATTGGAGAAGACAAGAGTCCTTTAAGAGCTTGCAGAGATGCAGTAACTGTCAGAGGTAACTGGCCATCTTGCAATTTCACAGCAGTTTCTTTAAGTACTCCAATAATTAGGTACAAAATAGTAGGAAGAACTGAAACACTTCCTGTAAAACAATGCAAACTAATTTAACAGAAATTTTTAAAAACGCAGGTACTTTTTACATTAAAAAAAATTGAGGCAGTTTTCTTGGATTCTCTTTTTTATTTACAATTTATTATTTTTAAGCATATTTATGAATAGAGGCACTGGTAATTTGGAGAAAAGATTTGAAATATCACATGGCCTGCTGTAGCAAACAGGGAATCAGACTGCTTAAGTGAACTTAGACCTTCTCCCCTTTAAAATTAGCATTGTATATATTTTCCTTGATAATTTTACTACATGAAGTGTGGAATTATGTAATATTCAGAGAAAAGCAGGAACAGAAATATCAGAGCCACTCAGGAGGTGGTTCTCATGGAGGAGGAGCCATGGAAGTATACAATGTCTAGCAGTGTATACAGTATATACTAGTATATATACTGATACATAGTATATTCTTTGTATGTACTACTACACAGAAAGAAGAGTAGAAAACAAAGTATAAGCATCTAAATATATTTTGCATGTGAAAACAGTATAGTGAAGGAAATTAATGGGGGTAATTTCAAAACTGGCGAGAGGAAACTTCTACCACATGATGCGTGGTTAGCTAAAGATGCCACTGCTCCAGGAAATCACTGAAGTCAAGAATTTAATAAGAGCAACAAGGACTTCAGAATAAATATATGTATAAAAACCCCTAGTATTAAAATGGAAGCATCTAAAAAATATCTTGGAAAAGAGAAGACCTAAGGAGAGAAGCGTATTGTTCCATAGGCTACTGAAGAGATTTTCATGTCTGAGAATCTGATGGTTGACCAGTCATAATGAGAGACCACTAAAAAATATTTTAAAATTCACAGGAATAATGTGGCATAGCAGTTTCACTTGTTTTAATGTATTGGAATCTAACAGTAATACAGAATTCTGCATATACTGGAGGCAATCTAGAAAGCTGTGTCCTTATGTGTTGCTCCTGTCCTAAGTTATGGCTCAGCAAAGCCCAGAGTTAAGCATAAGGCTTAATATGCTTATTGCATTCCCTAGTCAGCAAAATGCTTCTGGTTTTAAGATTTTAATACACTGATGTTCATGAGAGGCCTGTTGAATAATGAGGGTCTCTGACTTATGCACAAGTATTTTTTGAAGCTGAGGACATTTATTTTTGAACTGCCAAGTCTTTGAAAATTTACTGTTGGAATTCAGTAGGAAATGTCGGCCGTGAGCATCATTTATGTGCAAATTTTTTTATGCACAGATATCATGACAGGTGCCTGAAGTAAGAGACATGGCAGTCACAGGACTGTAACTTCAGTTACCTACTAAAGGGGAAAAAATTATGCAATTCCACGGAGGAATCCTCCTCTCTTTGATTATGTGAGCTGACTTTTGGAACTGCTTCCTTATTCAACTGACTGTATAAGCCAGCTTAAGCTTCTCTTTTTAGTCACCTGAACTAAATGCTTAACTTCTCAAATGTAAACATTCCCTGTGGTCTGATCCTGCAAGCTGTTTGTTTGTGGAATTACATGGACAGCTAAAGACAAGAACAACTACAGTGAGAAAAAAAATCACAGATTATTTTTCATACAAGATAGTTGTCCTCAGATCTAAGTGGCTCTATGTTTATTTCCTTTCACTTTGAACTGATAAATTAACGGGCTGCAGATGGAAATGAGAAAGCAAATCATCACCTTATAAGGATTGCAAAGGCTGCCAGCTATTCCATTTGGAGTATCATGTTCCCCATAGAAGAATCATTTAACAGAAAACAAATTTTTAAAAAATAGAAGAAATTTTCAGGGTGGTAAATGCCAAAAATTTGCGTAAGGTGTAACAAAAATACTTAAGGTGGGAATAGAGGAGTAGGGCAGAAATGGTTTATATGTGTGGCTGTAACAGTACTGAAAGATTGTATGTATGAATATGATATTGAGGGTTGGTGGTGGGGCACCATCTTAAAGTTTGGAGTGAATCCAAAATGAATCATGGGTAAAAGTCAACTAATCTGAGAACTCAACTGTAACTCCTTAAGCCGTTTCTTAATGTTCAAATGATGGAAAGGTAACATCACACGTTCTCCTTTTAAATTTAATTTATGTCTGCATTATAAATTCCAGAATAGACAATTCAAGTAGAATATAATCACGTAGCTGTTCTATACTTCCCAGTACAAAATAAATCTATTAATTGCACTGCTATAGGGTGGGAGGAAGAGAGAAACTACTCATTTAATTGCTTTGGTTTTGTAACTTGTTTTGCAATTTGACAGTCAAAAAAATAATTAGAAAAGGAAATTGTCAAAAGCAAACCAACAAAAAACTTGCTGCTAGATTTAACCAGCTAAGAAAATTAGGTAATAACAAAGGAGAGAAGGGCCCAATATTCTTTCATTAATCTTTTCTTGTGATGAAACAGCATACCTTCAGGAGAGCAGACTGCGGGAACATCAGAGAGAATAACTAATGCCGCTGCTACCAGTCTACTTCCATCTTCTGAGAGTAACAGATGTTTTCCAGGTTGAACTGCAGGGCTACAAGTTAATTTAGGGTTGAGCTGGGGAAGCTGCCTGACAAGAATACAAACACACAGCTCCAGTGTTGCGAAGACTAATGATTTCCCAGGCACCAGTCCCCCTGTGTCCTTGCCTTCTCCAAATTCTGGTAATGTTTCCTTTTCTGCAGCACCATCATCAACTGAAAGAAAAACAAGAAATATGGCAGAAGTCTGCAGGCTATGACTTTTTTCCAAAAAGTTTACTTCTCAAGACTGTTTCAGCGCCAAATTATAATCTTGACACATATGTACGTGCATGGGTATGTATTCAAAATTCTACTAGCAAACATCCATCCTTCTGAATAAGCAAACTATGCAGTGGTTGTCAAAAGGCAAAAGGGTGTGCAACAGACTTCGACATACGACATCCTGAGGGCACCAAGCCAATATGATGTCACCTGATACAAGCACTTTGATTCTTCTCCCAGTTTTTTCCTTTTAGAAAATGAATATTAGGAAGTTACAATAGGAGTAACTATTGGAACCTGGCTTGTAACAGCTGTGTGTGCCGAGTCTGTCCATTGCTCAATAGCAGCTGACCCCAGCTTTTCACTAGGACTCCTCCCTCCCTGACACCACCCGGCTGCAGTTTCTGCAGTTTTTCTCCTCACTTTCTGCCCTCTGTTCAACACCTAAACCACCTGTTTTCTATTATACCACCTGAATTTCTTATGTCAGGAACCTGGACTGTCTAGAATTAGAATCTAACTGTGAAAAACTTCAATTAAGATGCATCTTGGAATCCAGTCTTCCAAGAAATAATTGCTTTAATCCGGATAATAGGCATTCAAACATCTCATACAGTACTTTACCTTCTGCACTTCTCCGCTTTTCCTTCACATGTTCCTGAGCTGCAAAAAGAATCAAGCGAACCACTTCAAGGGCAGCAAGCTGAATATCAGGTGATTCTCTGGTCAATATCAGTCGATGCAAAACATTCAGCAGCTCTACACCCAACTCCTACAGAAAGAAAAACATATATCTTAATTTTAATCCAGGAGTTTTAGGAACTTGTTAATACTTGTTACAGCCAACAGTATCACTCTGATTCAACTCAGTAAAGAACACAAGGTAATTGATACAATCATAGGAGTTGGCATTTTCTTCAACATCCAGCTCCTAGCTCCCAGTAACAGCAGCCCCAACCAATTCTCCCAACAAAATAGTTATCATAGTAATTTAAGACATAGGGCACTTAAAACAACTAAAAAAATCCCAAGTAATTTCTATCTTACGCCTTCTTAACTCTTGAAGGTGGGCACACTACATTGTTTCCCTTCTACACTATATGCAGTTCCTTGGACAGAACATCAACAATCAGCAGAACTTGGCCATGTCCACAGGCTTTATCACTTCTACCGTGTTAGACAATTGCATAGTGCATGGGATGGTATAAACCTTAATTTAAAGAAAAAAAATGAAATTTCAGATTACTACTTCTTTTTAGGATCAGTGTTGGTTAGCGGTTTTTTTTTGGTTTTGCCTTTTTGTTTTTAGTATCACTGTTTTTGTCCAGTCTTCTTTTATCATCTTTGATTTTTTACAACAGAATTAGTTCAACTATGCCTTGACAGAGAGAGTAAGAAAACTCTCTTTTCCAGAATTTTGTCTTTACCTGGTCTCATCCTACTCATCCAATTACTTCTTCCTGACAAAGCGTCCTCAAATTCTCTGCCCCTCACCTTACAGGTTCCACATTGTACTCTTTTTTATCTCTTCCCTCTACAGCTTTGGATTTGGGTAAAGCATATAATTTACCTACTACTTTTATGTTGAAGATTCCTGGAAATACAAGAGAGTAAAACTATGCCTTAATTCTGGGGGGCATTTGGTCATTATGCATTACCTGATCACCACCTATTTTAGACCTTGGCCATGGAACATCAAAGAGTGCCTGCAGGGCATGTAAGCAGGCAATAATGTTCTCCATTGCTGCATCTGATCGAGGAGAGCAGAGGAACTCCACGCTAATTCCTGTAAGCATCAGAAGAAAAAACCACATGTGTGCTTGAAATTTTAAGAAGTAATTTTTTCCACTACTAGGTAACCTCACAGAAGGTTGAGCAACCATAGAAGTAGCACTTTAAGTGAATTCATTTCCTATTGCTAATATTTTGGGGCAAGAATTCTATTTCTATCAAAACAATTAAAGAAACTTCAGCTTCTAGACAGCATAAGACACAACTATAACTGGCTACTAACATAAATAAAACCCCAGCAATTTCTGAATAAAACACTGAACATGAGGTCCAATGAACAGACAGATTAATTCATAATGAGTATATAGCACGATATTTGCCTAATCACTCTGATTCATGTAATAGAAGGAAATGGTAAAAGTAAGAGTAGTTCACAAATTCTAAGGCTAAGTCTTTATCTTCCCATTTAAAAAAAAAGTGCTAAAGATGCCAACTACCACAACTAGATAACCAGCAGTAAGTAAATTACATGAAGCCTAAGCTTGCAAATCCTAGAGCAAATAAGAGCTATCTTATTTCTCAGCTTTCAGGATGCCCCAAAATACTGGAGATAACCGTCATATAAACTGCAATCCATATTCTCATCCCAGTTGTACAGCTGTAATTCCAAAATGTGTGATGACTTGGGAAACCAATCAATGTCCACTGAAATAAAGCAGTGAAACAGAAAAGTGGTTTTAAATTCTTTCTGTTTCTCTGCAGGGAGTGAAAATTAAAATGCTATTTTATTCAAAAGCAGAATAAACAAGCCAAATGTCCACGGTCAAGTATGTGAAATTTGATGCACTAGGCAGTAGAGGAAGCAGGGAAAATGAGCAGCTTTTGTATCAGAGGTCCCACTTTTAACTGAGGGAGCAATGGAGTTCAAAAGTGAGCTGGCTCTCTGCAGAAAGACTGGGATTCAAAAGAAGACATATGCAACAAAGTCATACAAACTCATTCCAAAAAGGGATTACAAAAGAAGGATTCAAAAGAGAGACCAAAAAAAAAACACAACCAGAAATGCCTAACTGTGTAAGTTTAGAGAACTGGGATGGAATTCAACTACCTGATTAGCTCCTGCAGTAGGGGAGGCTTAACAGAGCTTTACGTGAATGTAAGGAAACACTTCTTTACTGTGTGGGTGCCCGAGCACTGGCACAGGGTGCCCAGAGAGGTTGAGTCTCCATCCACAGAGATGCTCCAAAGCTGTCTGGACATGGTCCTGGGCAGCTGGCTTTATGTGACCCTGCTTGAGCAGGAGGTGGACAAGATGACCTCCACAAGTCCCTTCCAACCTATATGCTACGGTGTGATGTAAAGCTGTACCTCAGTGAAACTAATCCATGCACTCTGTAACTGCACTGGTGCAAACACCAGAAAATCCACCCTTGAACTCACACGTTTATGAGCAGAGCAATGAGCATTTGTTTAGGGCTTGTTTAGCTCACAGTGGTTTTTGTACCATATTTGGCGAAATGCCTTGTAATTTTCTCCCTATGACTTAAAATTCTTCTGACTGTATGTTTTTCCGAAAGATGTGATATTCAATGATACAGTTAAATTTTAATAATTAAATATTTACTTGCTAACAATTTTTTCTAGTAAGAATTACATTTTGAGTTACAGCACTCACTCACTCACTAACCCAAGATAAGATGAAATCTGTCAGTATTCACATCCTCAGGAGATTTCACCAAGGGCCTGGTAGAGGAATCTTGACACATGGTAGTTGGGGTAACAGGTCTGGAGAGATTTGTAACTCCTTCATCTGGATCAACAACAATGAAACCTGTGCTAGTAAGCCATAATGCTGTAGCATAAAGTATCAGTGCCCAGGAGTTGTAGTAATGAGGTCTGGCACTTTCAATTGTCTCTGCTGTATAAAATGTGCCACCTACAAGAAAAGAAATTAGTTTAAAGGCTGTCATTTATTTTCAACTACTGTATTTTCTCATTCTTAAAGCAGGATTGTGTTTTATGTATGACTTTTTTTTTTTTCAATGTTCAGTATTAAAATTCAGGCCAATGATTTATCATTTAGATCATTTAGATCATTTAGATTTATTTGGACAGAATCCAATAGATTACCTATTTCTTTTTTCAACCCTAAAATTAGCCAACAAACAAGAATACCAAACCACTCTTCACATCCATGAAACCTCTGTTCTCAAAAGCAGTCCTGATCTTTAAATAGGTCTATAAGTAGGATTATTCTCTATACAATTTAATCTTACTATGATCTTAACACAGGTCAGTTTGCTTACAAGGGACTTATGAAAATATAAGTCATTTGCCTTTTTACCTTCAGCAGGTAGTTGTGACGCATATTCTGGAGGCAAAGTTAACAGAGCAAAATCCTGAAGTGCAGCAAGCCAGAGCTTGCTCAGTGTTCCAAGATCTGCCTGTACCAAGTCCAGAAGTCCACTGGCTGAAAATGTTACATCTCTGTAGTTCTCTTCTGAGGAGTTTGCAAGTTTTAAACAGGGCTTGTGTGTATCACTTTGATTTTTCTGCTTTTCAACTGCAACTATGTAAACCTGTTGATATATTTGGATAGAGAGTTACAAAAATTAACACTTGGAAGACCGGTTGAGCAGGCATGAGATTTCCTAGAATCTATTTCTGCTTCAAGTCCAGTAGGTGTGGGTGAACAAGCACTTATTCTCTAAACGTTCTGAATACATTCCCTAGTTAACCATGATGCAAGAATCCCCAAAAAGGGAAAACTACTAAAATTCCTACCCGCAATTAAGTTCCCTGCTCTTAAAAATCAATATATTATTTGTCCAGTTTCTGATTCCAACCATCAAATCCTGTTATAGCTACAAGACTGAAGAATTATCAAATAATATACCTCTAATAATGATTTGGAAACAACAGTTAAACCATTCCTAAATCTTCTTTTAACTGAAATGCTATATGGCACTTGAAACTGACTTCTCAAAATTATGTGCTACTTCATGTTACCAGTAAAGAATGACAAGTACAGTCTTGCATACATTGCAAACTTTGGGTGTTACCATCTATAGGTTAATTTCAATGTAAATTTCCCTAGATACCTCTCCGGTTATCAAAAAGATAGAATTGAAAATGTTTCAGACAAACATCCCTCTATAGTCTCTCCAAAATGCCCCTGGAGGGAAGCTCTTCTCAACTATAAAGGACACACTTGGATTCAACGAATCTCAAGTCAGCTTTGTTGAGTACTAGTCTCCTGCAATTATGATTTCTGCATCTTTTTCATGTTTGCTAGTTGTAGTGGCTTGCCCCACAGCAGGAACTAAACACACAACAAGCCTTTGTCTCACACCTCCCTGCAGTAACGGGATGGGGGAATTCCTTCAATTTTTGTAAACAAGAAATAGGCAAGATTCTAACGGAGAAGGAACTGCCTAGGGCTTAAGTGAAATATTTGTAAATTAGAGGTCACAAAAGCTTATAGGAAGTTCTACAGAGTTGGCTTTGAAGAATTCTAGTGATCTTAATTATAGGCTGGAACAATCTACAGATCTTCGTTCTGACAGTTGAGCCTCACATCTAATCTGAATTTTGTCCTGGCTTCTGACCAGTGAAAGGTTGTTATATGCTATTAAAAACATTTTCTTTGTGTCATGATTTTAAATTGATCACAGTACTTTATCTTTTCCTGAATAGATTAAATAGACTAATCTGCTCAAATCTCTCAATGCTAAGTATGTTTTCAAGACTGTTATTCCCACCTGCTGGCTTGTCTCCAATGGCTTTCCTGTTTTGTCAATATCCATTCTCAAATATGCACACAAAACATTGGCATATTTTTCTAGAAATGTTCACATAAAAACTATCTATTGCCTACTTTCTCCTATGAAGTACCTTCCTGGTTGTACACTGAAGTATAATCCACCTTCAGAATATGTTTGTATTTAGCTGGTTATCAACCATCAGCATCCCAGGCCATCATCAGTACTTTCTAATACACATCTTTTGGAGGTGGCGTACATGGTTCACATTTTTGACTTTTAAATATTTAACCTTGCATTTACACATATTAAAACAGGTATTCACATGAGCTGACTTTAATTTAACTAAAGCAGTACTGAACTGACAATATTAATGTAAAAGATCTATTTCCAAGATATGAAATGCCAATAGACAATGAGAAAAATGGCACCTATTTAAAATGGTACATTGAGTGGACCATCACCATAACCATTTATAACATATATTTTTAAATGAACTATTAGAATATATTAAGGATATATTCATGTTTTTAAGTATGAGGCATTAGTCTTAATGTATAGTATAATAAAATCTATTTAATTAGTAGTGCTTTTGTCAAGTTTACAAAATTCATGTACTTTTAGAGGTAGAAAAGCAAAGCAACGGGTCAGCACCTTCTATTTAAAGAAGCATGTTAGAAATTTCTGAAAATTCTGTCTGAAAGGTTCTAACTCGCCTACCAGATATCAAGACCAACATTGCAGAGCTGTTATACTAACCTCTGCCCAAGCTTTAAGGACAGCTAGTACTTCCATAGTTGAGGTGCTTTCATTATATTGTTGATTTTGTGCTTCTTTTCCAGCCTGCACTTTGAGCAAAGAGGACACAAGCAACTGGTGAACCCTTCGAAGGTCATTAAGATCACTTACTACACCACTTGCTATCCAGGCACTGCATACCTAGTGTTGTGAAACAGAAACAATGAGGAACAAGAAAAAAACACCACTGGGTACTCTTTTTTCCATTTGTAAAATTATGAAAACCAGATCTAATTTCCACCGAGATACTGTTACTGTCTGACAATAATGAATGTTAAATGACATTACAGTTTAATATACTTAAGTAGTGAAAACCAAAATAGTAGTGGGGTGTCACAAATGACAGCCAAGATATCAACTGCTAAAAAGTTTCTCAGAAGACTTTAAAGTGACAAAAATCTTTGAGTTATCACAATATAGAGGTAACATAGGCAACATTATTTTTTGTGCACGGAGGATTTGAAGTTAGAGGATTTATTTCCTTTTTCTTGTGTTGCACGTCAAGCAAAAAAAAAAAGTATTTCAGAGGGTCTATTACCTAAGAGACTCCTGACTTTCAACACTTGCCTGACATGCTTTTGCTGTGACATCAGGAGGAGTTTCAGGAGCAAAGGCAGGCCTAAGTGCTGCTCCAACCTAAAGAGAAGTTAAACAACATTTAATACACAGTGAACAATCGACTAAATACTTACTTTTCATAATCAGACTTTGTTACAGTTTTCCTTTATGAAGTATAGTTCCTTCGTCATTTTTTCACAGACTGTTTCAGTGAGATCAAAGACCAAAGAAACAGTTTCATTCATATTTTTATTGTTTTGCTTACACTGAAGACATTGTTCTCTTTGAGAGGGGTCTTCAGAGTTGATTCTATTTTCTGCAGTCTAAAACAGAAACAATAATGTCTTCCTTCCTGAATGCCTGACTTGATGACGAGCCCACAAAAGAAAAAGCAATGTTCTGAACCATGAAAGACTTGCAAGACACCTAGTGACTGACATTTCCTTACTCAGAAAGAATACAGACTTCAGAAAACAAACAACTGAAACTGGGCAACTTTGGAAAGTGAAAAAAGGGAAGAGCACAAACCCCATTTACCTAATAAAGAATACACAAACACAAAGTTACCGGGCTGCAGAGGTTTTACCTACTCTCACTGTTGGAAACAATTTCACTAAAGATTCCCTAGCAGCTTTAGCATGTATTTGAAAATTCAGATTTAAGTTTGAGGTTCTACACTTTCATCCCGAAGAGCAAGTACTACAAAAAAATTTTGTAAAAGTAAGTGAAAAGGATTTTTAAATGGCAATTAATGACAGTTTCTTAAGACCCTCTAAAGCTCAGATTCTATTTCTGGAACTTCTGAACAAGATTTTAGGAAGTTATTACTTAAGTCCAGAAAATTTAAATCCATCTTTTTCTGGATTATTATGATCTTTTCAAGGAAAAAAAATTAGACAGTGTAGAGTTGATTTTTAACAGTTTCACATCTCTTAAATTTATATGAAACAGCTGATGAGATCTGTGCACAGTATTAGCAGAAACACTTTAAAGGTACTGAAGCTTGAAAGGAAAATTATTAGCTTTACTTGTGACCTGCTTGATGGTTTTAGACAGCAAGGACAGATGGTTTATTTTTTTCCCTTGATAGCTTCAGACTAGACCATAGCACTTCTTTCCCACAAGGGAGTGCCAACAAAATAGAATTATAATGGCAAAAGCAAGATCAAAGTAGGTTAGGATGTCTTCAGTGTCAGGATCTCCCCAATTCTATAAGAGAAAATGATCTGACCTATTCAGTGCCTGCTAGAAATTGAAGCTCTATGAGGCTTGACACAGCTGTCTGTCATATTTAACGCAAGCGTGGTCTGGAATGCAAAATGACTAGGACATCTTTTCTCTGAATCTAAACCAACACTTAACTCAAATGAACCTTATGAGTACAATCCACACTTCCGCCTCCTCTAGCTTATTTATTGGCCAAGATCTCCAAATGTGATGGCTGCTGTGCAAAGGCTACTTATTTCTAAGTAGAGTTTAAAATTATAGTTATTCCTAATATTTCTTGCAATACTTACACACTCTGAAAGGTATGCTTTCCAAAAGAACCCCACCAAGGATCTATTTTGGTTTTGTTGTATTCAAGAGGGGAAAATGATGAAACTTGAAATACTTTGGAGCTAAAAAATTATATGTCAACTGAAAAGATGATTTCTAAGGAAGTTAAGTCCGAAGAAATTAACAATACTTCAGTAACAAAGGAACTGAAACCCAGCTCTGCACCTACACACTGCAAAAGCAAATTTCTTTTAGTAACTGACTGTAACACTAAACTTTTCTAAGTTATTGGCAATGGTGCTTACATTGGCTTGATACTGCTCCAGGATTACATGACCTGGAAACTCTGGCTCTGGAACAGCTGCAAACTTCCGAACAACAATTTGCAGTGTCTGAAGCCCAGAAAGACGAAGTTGATCACTGTGATCTGTGGCAGCCATGAAAGCCATACGGACCAAGTCAGCTAAATGCAATACCAAAAAGTCATCTGAAAACAGAAATTAAAAAAAAAAATTGTTTTATAAATTTAAATTTAGACATAATGTGTTTTATAAGACTGTTCCAAACGTTTTCAAAATGTATATTCTACATTTTACCCTAACCCATATCACGGATTCACTTCAGGCAGCTCAGACATACATCAATTTTACTTGGCTACCTTATGTTAGCTGATCTAGTCTGTTTTCTGTTTAAATGTAAAAAAAAAAGGACTTAGAAGGAAGTATAAATATCTTAATGTATGAGACTGATTTTCTAAAAAAGAATGTTGAGGAAAACACCTCCAGATAAACATAGAGAGGTACTGAAAACTGGCACTGTATTTCTACTGGTGATTATGCAAATTATGGAAAGAAAAAAAGTGGCACTTTTTAAAGTCATACTCCCAGATACCAAACTGCAATGTTGTAGGCTGGTGCCAGCTATCACTTGTGACTGCCAGTGCTTCTACAGAGACAATGTCTTCCTACGCATATGCCATGGTACTACAACCAGGAAACTGAGTGTAAATGCTGCAGTAAGATGCCATTCTTTCAGCAAATAAAAATTTCTCTACACCTTAATGAATATAGGCTTCCAATCCGAGTAACTAAAGGCTTCATTGATTACAAACAACAAATTTATGATGAATTTCATTAGGATGCAAAGAACCAATACTTATTTTAAGCATACTTCCATTCTATGAAATTCTTCCAGTGCTTAACACATACCTCTTGAATCACGTTGTTTTCTTTCCTGAGCCAAAGTTATGTCAAAATGTGCACTGCCTGCATTTTCACACTGGCTTATAATTTTACAAACACACTCTGCAGCAAAAACTCGGGTAGACCATCGTGGATTTCGGAAAGGATGGAACCTGTCATCATTGTCAGACGTTAATACAGATACATCATCCACTTTAGCAGTTTCCTCTTCTTGAGTGGTATCTATTGATGCTACTGTATTGAAATCTGTATTTAGGACACAGAGGGGGAAAAAACCAAACATATTAGTCTTCCTTACTGTAACTGAAAACTACAGAAAGAAATCTCTTCAAAGTCTATCTCTAGCCTCCAATTCAGAGAGACTCCTGTCAATCTCGGTATCTTAAAGTAAACGCTAGAATTAAAATATAACAAAACTGTTTTGGTTGATATTACTTGTTGGAAGACCAGACCAATTCCACGAAAGTAAATTAAGAACTGCAGTGAAAGAAGCAATAGGAAAAAACCCCTACTAAAATAAGTGTGATGCATTAGAAGCTAGTACTGTTCCAAATCAAAAAATCTAAATCCAAGAAGTTTTCCTCCTGCACTGCAGGTAAAAGAATTTCCTTCACCCCTGCCAGTATTCAGCACAGTAATAATTTTGTCTGCTCAAGAGTTTCATTATGATATAACAGGTTTGCATCATTCCTATTACTAATAGAAGAACTGATAAGAATATTTTTCTTGTAGGTAATTGCACAGGACTCACAAGCTCAAAGCTTTCTGCATTTCCATTTCTGATATAGAAATAAGTTAATATTAGGAGTATAAATCAACAAGAATATGAACAGGTAACACATCCTAAGATGTTTACAAGAACTAGTTCAATGCAGAAAAGGCAATCAGAAGAGAGAAAGGCATATTACTCTGAAGGAACTAAGTTAAAGGATCCAAGATTTCAATATGAATGACGATTATACACTTCATAGATGACAAACATGAAAGAAACATGAACACTTTCCCCCAGTGACAGAGTGTACTGCTGCAGGCCTCATTTTGATTGTGTTCTCAACTACAGTGTATTATGACTTACCAGCAGAGGCAGCAAGAACATCTTTACAAAGCTTCAGCCAAAAAGAGAGCTTCTCAACTGCCATTGAAGTAAGCATATGAGTCAGAGTCTCTTTGATATCTTGGCATAATCTTGGATCCAATTCTTTGTCCAGCAAGCCCAGCAATGCTCCCTCCAGGCCTATTTCTCTGATGTTCACATCTGCTAAGAACAAAGTCTGTGAGCTGAGTACTGTACATCACAAAACTGCAGTAATGACAACAGAAACCCCGCTGAAGGTTGCACACAGGGTATCTTATGAACAAGTACTTACTAGCTCTGAAATATTTTTGAAACAATCCTATTTTTCACTTTAACATTATAGCTAACTTATGAATACGAAACAAACTTTGAGCTTTTACAGAAACATAGTAACAAAAGGAAGAAAGTTACCCCAGCAAAAAAAAAGAAGAATCCTACTCTGAATTTCACAGCATTACCATCACCACAGCATCTAGCTCCTGAAAAAAATTATTTCACTTACCTTACTTAATAAGACAATTCTAAAACAATGTTTTAACTTGAAATGGAAGTTAAAACTATTCTCCAAAAAAGCACAAAACCAGACACATGGAAATAATTTGTTAAATTAATATGACTGATTTTATTTGACCAACACTACAAATTTTAAGTATCAGCAGTTTTCAAAACTGCTGGCTATAGTCTATCTTTTCTGAAAATTTCCAAATGAGCTTGAATTGAAAGCCGAAGTGAAATAATCTTTTAACAGCACTCACTCGCAGAAAAGTACATGAGGATGAACTAGTGATCACTCTCAGGCCTTTTAACAAAAAGTTAATACAAGAGCTACTGGCTAGATAGGCTTAGATTTCTCTGGAACTCCCCTTGCATTTCCTCATTTTCTTCATTTTATCATAATTTGGTACTATATAGACAACTGAGGCAGAAAACGTTTTGAGTTTAAGATTTCAAGAATGCAGCAAAGTTTTCATACCCATGGCAAAGTGTGTCTAAAATTCACTGTCAATATGTCAAGCTCTTTGATCTCAAAACTTCAATACACTACCTGGAGTAAAATCTTCTTTGCTCTCTTTCACTAGTGCAACAGCATATTCTGATACTTCAGCAGCTTCTCTTTGCACAAGCTGACGTAAGCAAGCCACCACTGCGCGTCTCAGTAATAAATATGAGCTACAGAGATTCATCTGAAACATGCAAGAAGATACAGTAAGATGGCTAACAAAACTCTGTGGCAAGACCTCAGTAAGGATGGTATTTTCTGAACAATTGCAGCTATGTTAAATCTGTTAAGTCAGTAAACATGTAATTGATGCTCTTTTTGCTCAGCTTTTTTTTTTTTTTTTAAACCCCAAATGAAAGGTTTTGCAAATCCTGTAATCAGTTTTACAAAACATATCAGTACTTTGAGCATTTTCTCTCCAAAGGAAACTTACAATATTGGTTTGGGGTTGAATCCATCTCTCAACCAATACTGTACAAAGACCCCCATTAACTTCAATGCCAGGTGAATCATGGTCTCAACGAACAATCAACACTTTCACTACTGGGTATATGCATACAATGGGCTTGAAAACTCAGTACAAGTCATCATCATATGTAACTAGAGAAATGTCAGTGAAACCAAGGGTGAGAGAGTCAATCAGGCTTTAGTAAAACAGAACTCCATGCATGAAAGGAAGTTTATAAGAAAAGGCAAAGAGACCACTGCTGCAGTTTCATTGGAAAAAAAAAAATACTCAGTTTACATTCAATTATGTTTTAGAGAAGGTGAGAGAAAAGGTGAGAGTTACTGGTGAATGTATGACACTGAGACAGGCCAACTCTTCTGAGCAGTCTCTAGCAAAAAAGTTCATAGCACCATCATATTTTAACACCAACAGGCCAGTGTGTGGGTTATTTTACTGGAAAATACATTATCATAGATTCACTATTACTAGAACATGGAAAAACACTTAAAAACCCTAAGACATAGCCTCAAGGGTTTTTTGTTAGAATGGAGCTTTCTGTTTTTTATTTGCTTCTTTCAATTTTAAGACAATCCTGAAAGGAATCCTAAAGATACAATAAACTAGCTGTGTGGTTGGGCAAGATGGCTACACCAATATTTATGCATCTTCTTCTAAATTAAGCTTAGGTTATCATAAAAAAAATTGTTCTCTACAACTAAGCAGATGTGTGCCCTTAGCTGTTACCATCCCTAAAATAGAGCTGAGTGTCTGCTGCAGGAAAACCTTGCGTGAGGCTGTGCTCCTCATTTGTCAGCAACAGGCCAATATATGTTAGTCAAAATGACTAATATATATTAGTTAACATGTGCTTAAAGAAAGCAACTTAAGGACAAAAAGAATAAGCAATACAGAATTTCAGCTTTGTTACATTAACAAAACTAAGCTTCCTCTTCAGAATTTCTCTGCATGCACATGAATCCACAATTCTCCGGATTACATAATTAAAACACAAAAAGAGACACTCTCTGCATAATTCTTCTACAAAGGAAGAAACCTGACTCAATAGGTATGTCTGCAAGGTACTTTAATTGCAACTTTAAAAACAAGTGAGACTTTTAATGCAACATTTATGCAAGCAGGCTACACATTCTACAAGTTGGACATGCATAAATTCCGTGCTCCTTTTTAAAAGGGAAAATCAGAGGGCCCAATTGAGGCTACCAAAATAATGCAAGATGCTCATTTTTCATCTCTCTCATTCTCCCACATTCTAAGCAGGGGACAGGACTAAATAAAAGACAGAAAATGCAAGCATCACATTAAAACTTAAATGTACAAACAATTTCCTTTCTGTACTTAACACATTAAAAACAAAATTATCCCTCACTAAGCACATAAATGAAATGTATTCCTGCCATCTGCAGAAAGTTAGGAAGGCTCTGGTTAGGATGACAATAAAATATCACTTGACATGCTAAAAGAAATTACATTAAAATGGTTAAAAAGAAAGATAAAAGATGAAATAAAAACACCACTGCAAACTGCAAAAGTTTAGGATTAACAAGGCACAGGGACCTACCAACACAGAATTATCCAACAAGATTTCCTGCACAAAAACAAACGACAACCAGTCATGACAAAACCAAAATAGATATCACAGTGATATCAACCACACATGGAGACTGTAACATGTAAATTCAGCTTATAATAAAATTCAGAATCTTATCTAAAACATACCAAAAGCCTAATTGGCTTAGTTAATTTCTCTTATTTTTCATGTTGAACACACTTAAATTCCAAACCAACTGCCCCTAAAATTAATATTTAAACAGTACCAAGACAACAGGACAAGCATAGTTATTAACATTGTATACTTATTGTGTTTCAAAATATCTTTATTATCTTAGAGCTGAAAACTGTCATTCACTGTGTTGAGGAACAGCACATCATAAGCTTACACCGAAAAGCTCTTTAGAAGTCTGTGCTCACCTAAGTTAGTTTTAGAGCTAATTTTAGACATGATTAAAAGCATACAATTTGTATTCTGCTGGAGCCAAGAATTCAAGTAACAGGATAAGTATGCATTATTGTTAGAAGCCCCATGAAAGATCCAATTGACAAACAGGGAATGCTCTCAGAAGCTGAAGAATGGAAACTAGATAATGACAAGCACATGTACACAATATTAAAATAAACCAAACAAACCACAAAACATGAGCCAGTGAAGCAGCGTGTCCATTGCCTAGTTCATGTTTTATTAGTGCTAGCAAAGTTACCACCTGAGCTGTTTAAATACACTGGAGACCTGAACCAGCCCATGCTGTAGGGGCTGGGAAGACAAATGGAGGAGGCAACTTGCAGCTGCCTGCACAAGAAATTCTGTTGGCATGCCTAATGAGGGAAAAAAGAAATTAAGAGGGATGAGAGGGAGGAGAGGGAGGAGAGAGAGGAGAGGTAGGGTTATGAGAGAGCAGAGGGAGGTAAGAGAGGAGGTGAAGAGGAAAGTGGGGGGGAATGGCAGGGAGAATGAGAATTTTAAAAAGGCAAGTTTGGAGGCACCGACATTTTACAGAATCCTTGGGGAAAGAGGGTGGAGAGGGGAGTTGGTTCAAATGCTACTAAAAAAAGTAAAAAAAAAATTGTTTGCACATTTGTTTTCAAGAGTGAAAATTCGTGTTTCTATGGATGAAAGGGGAAAAGATCACTCATCTGACCACAGATTCTTTGCCTCTCCTGTTTTTCTTGCCTAAATAAAGAAGGCAATAGTGAATATCCACATGATCTAGGGCCTAGCTTTTGCATGCTACTTTCCCTTAAGACTTCAAAATGCAATGCAAAGGAGGACTGCCACACCTTGTTCTCCAAATTGCAGACATTTAAACTCATGAAGAATAACTAGCTGAGGGTCACCTTGCAAGTAAACAGCACAGTGAAGTGCAGATTTCAAATCCCGTAACTTATTCTGCTTCCCTAATGAGACGGTGATTTAGTGGGTGGAAACTACATGGATGGATGTCGAGTTTTACAGATGCAGAATTCTGCTTGTGCAATTATCTTCTCACAGACCTGGAAAGTACACACTTGAATCTTGTTTATGACACTCTTCAGAGACACACCGACATTTACTGAATTGTCAGTGCCAGCAGCATTGGCCCTCGTTGTACAAGTTCATGAGAATGAGAAAAGTTTCATTGGACAAGGCCACTGACTTGGTGGACTCCTGTCCCAGGAAGCCCACAATCATTTCTGGGATAGAGGGGAACACACACAGGTGCATGAACACACACACTCAAGCCATGACCCCTGCTTCTTAATTGACTAGTTTAGTATTATGAAGTTCATAAACTGCTGTATGAAGTACTGAGACAGCTTGTTAAAACAGTAAAAGTCAGTAATATTATATAGACAAGACAACTTTATTATGACATCCTCTTTATTAGTAGGTACTTGATATTACTTAGAGATAGAAGCAGACTGTACATGGACTTAGAAATGCTCCCAAAAGCTATCATATCCTCCAGGCAAGAGATTGACTGACATGGTTTGTTGTGATTTTATCAATGCAAGAAAAACTATGTTTTACCCAGAGAAGAGAAAATAATTCTAAGTGTATGTTAAAACAAAGAACACCAGATTAGTTCCAGCACTTCTGCAACTAGCATACCCATGTGTATCACAGTGGGGGGAAGAAAAACCTTCTCCAATTTTTCCTAGCTCCCACAATCAAGTTTCTAGTACAACTAAATAAAGAAAATGTAAGGAATCTAAACCTTAAACAAAAATTAATATATGTTTACTATCAATACACAAGTGCTACCCAATGGAAGATGTGAATAAGAACTGCGTTGAAATAGATGAGATTAAAACAAATTCCCACACCTCACTGCCTATAGGTTTTTCTGTCTTTCTGATTGACAGTGAGACAAGATGGTCTTATTAAAAAAAACCCACAAAACCCTCCAACCAACCCCCCTAGCTAGCCCCCCAAATCCACCAAGGCTAATAGCTACCAGAAAATTACCTTTGGGGTTTTTTTTTAATAGAACTAAGTACTTCAGAACAGCAGCTATTCAAAGACAGAGAGATACTGTGTGAAAACAAATCCCAAAAAACCCCAAAATCCCACCCAGCAAATAAACTCCCCCACCTCCTTGTCAAATAGGGCTGAAAAAGTCTTGCTTATTTTTTCCAAAGACCTTATTTGACTATTACTTACGTAAATGTTAGAAATTTTTATACTGACTGCCAAGATAACAGTACACTGAAGCATTAGTGGTACAGAAATTACAAAACAGAGAAATCTAGTTTTTCAGCATCATGAAAAAAAACAAAATTAAATGAAACAATTCCCAGTAATTATACACAATTTTTTTTTTTTAAATCAATCCTTCAACCAAGGCATAAATAGCAGCAGAGGGAAAAAACTGGCCAGCGTAAAACAGCTGGTAAAAATCCAGCAAAAAGTTGTATTGCATGGTATATCCTGCCAGACAACTGGTCTTAATAAGAACAGCAGACTGTATTTGCAAGCAGTTCAGAAGGCCAAGATTTCCACAGAATGTGCTCATCTTGTAAAGGGGAAGCAGAAGCTGAGGAAAACAATGAAGATATATAGAATACTTGCTTGTAGGAGAACAGGGAACACCTCACCCCTACACAATGATCAGTTTCTCTGCTTAAAGAAACATCTGCATTTTTTAAGTGTTTATGAAAAAATAGGAACAAATTTTAAAATACAAGTATATAAACTAGTAAATATATACTCACACAGAGGCAGCTTACAAGGTTAGACAAGTTGACGTGTCGAGGAGCAAACATGTGAAGCTGCTGAAGGCAAGAGATGGCTTGAGCTTGAACAAGGCAGTCAGGATTATCCTGCATCACTGCACAGCCCAAAAGGCAGGAAGTTCTTAAGGCTGACACTGTTGTACTGCTGCCTATATTGAGAATAAAAGAAGGTAGGGTATTTTTGTTTTTTTTTTTTTTGGTTTTAAAACATATTTATTTTTAATAAACATGATAACCTGTCTTTTTCCCAAACCAGCCATAATTTTCATCCTCCTAAAGGATGATCCTTGTATCTGTGCTATACTTTGATATCAATGAGTAGTGCTCACATTGCTCTCTGGTGATTTAGATGCAAATTTTACATGTCTGCATCATAACTAAGACATAGACAGGCTCCTAACTCTTAAAATATGAACACCTTCTGCTCTCACGCTAAAATTACAAGATGCAAGAGTGTAAGAACTGTAAAATGTAAAATTAATGTAAGAAATTTCAGCCCAAGGCAAGGCTTGGAGAACCAGTTCAAACAAAGGAAATGATGTCAAGAGACACTATTTTTAGAAAGCTAGAAGTCATGTCATCTTGGTTGCATAAAGTCATGGCCTATGAAATACTCTCTTACAACTATGCAAAGAACCTTAGCGTCTGCTGACTTGTTACAGTTGCAATAGCACACATTCAAACAATGTTTAGCAATTTGGTTGATACAGCAAACAAAGTTGACACTTTTGTGTGTTATATACCTTGTAACTCAGGGCCCAGAGTGGTAATGAGTGTATTTAAACAGCGACCAAGGCTTTGATGAACTTCAGCGTAAGCAGGAGGCACACTCAACAACAGCATGAGAACAAGAGATAAGGTAGGTTCCACATGCACGTGATACAGGGGCCCAGCCAAATCCACTATTAGTGACAGAGAGTGTAGTGCCCATGCCTGTAAAATAAGAGAAGCAGTCATGTAATGTCTATATGATATACATAACACCTCTTAAAAATTTGATAGTTAAAAGTGAAATTCAGTAATGAAGTGTAATAGAAGTTGCACTTTTAGGTTCCAAAGGAACAAATAGAGGGGTTATACAAAGAAACTTTATGAATCTGATGTTGAATAAGTCATTTTGAATATTTCACAAGGAACTGTATGTTGTGCAATGAAACAACCATTTAAAAATTGACATTGTTAATAAACAAAAACTTGAATGTAATAGTAAATGAGTTTAACAGTGATTATTATTCCTTAATTATATTCTATTATTTGAAAAATTTCTTACAGTTCCTTGTGCAAGAACAAAATTGTGAAAAAATACTAGAGCTAGTGAAATAACCTATTGTTGTAGTCACAGTTACGTTGGACCAATAGCCACATCTGTTTCATGCCAACAAACAGTTCTTCTTTGTGCAAAGACGCTTTGGAAAAAGCTTTAAAATTCTTTAATTGATATTTAGACAAATACATTCAATACACTCAATGTCTCTCAAAGCTATTCTAACAGATAACAGTTTTAGCCACAGAGAAATAACATTAATTAGTCTTCAAAATTTCTTGCCTTACTCAAGGATGTATATCCACCAAGTTCTACCAGTATTCAGGCTAAAAATCCCTTTTATTTACTATATGACCCTTCCACGAAAAATGCTGTGAGGTAAACACTGTAAAAGAGACAAAAACTGACACACAAAAAAACAAACCCTTATAAACAAAAAAACCTAGTTACTATCTAGTCAAAGTCAAGATATACATTGAATGTGAAACGAATCAATCCCTAAAATATCAGATACTGTTTCTGAAGTGAGCATTATCAGTCTCACAGATCATTGAATAAGAACCTCCCACATCTCATCATACTTCTTGCTATGGAAGTAGTTGAAGGTGGATTTTGAGCAGGGACTGTCTTCTACACAGCCTTTGCTGCTCCAGCCATCACCTGTGAGGTATGCCTATGAGGTTGTGTCATGTTACTCTTACAAGAAAAAGAACCTTAAACTCCAGAATATGATTCAGTTAATTTGTAATATAATGTTTTTATACAAGTGACAAGTACCTGTACATCAGGAGAAGTACTGTCCTGAGACAAAGTATAAAGGATTCCAACACATGCATTCAGGTGCTGAGTAGAACCTATTCCTCCTAAGTACCTGTACAGACATCCCAGAGCCAAAGAGTGACCTGTTCTTGATACCACATCCCTGGCAGATTTTAGCCTATTAATTGAAAGAAAGATGTTATTTTAATCACCAAGACTCTTACTATGTAATAAGCACATCTACAAATGAAATTTGTGGTATATAATCAGCAAAAAATTTTATTAGACACTATTATATTTCAGGAATTCTAAGTTCATACATTGTCTCTTATCTGAAGAAAGCACCAAAAATATTTTAGATACACCTATATGATATTGCTAGAACAGCAGCTGATTTAATTCACTTGAGAGTCTACATGCTTACTTAGATAGTCTTACACTAAGAAATACATGCAGAACTCAGGCAGTGCTTTCGCCTGTTAATTTCTGAAGTGACATCAAATTCATGAAGGAAACCAGCTTTTAAAAATTATCATAATAGGTGTCAGGCAGATTCCTCAAACATTTTTATAAACTCAAGCAGTACCTTTTCATGTTTATTTTGAACTTACTTGTCAAAACTGACTTGCGCTAATCCAGCAGTGAAGGCACTGTCGGAAACCACCTGTGCCAGCCTGGCCAAACACTCTGCAGCAGCACATCTTAGGAGTGGATTATTGCTTTCCAAGGCACCCATTACCAACGTCAGGGCAGATCTTCTAACTTCTTCTGAACCTAAACTTCCCTTGCAGTTAGCCAAATGCTAAAAATAGACATTAAATAAATTAAACAGTTAGACAGTAGAGTGTGGTATTCTGTCAGTCATACAAAAAATACAAGACCTGCAGAAGGAGTTTGATTTTCTTCCCCTTTGTCTATGGAATTCCTCTCTTTTAACTTGCTGGTTTGAGAGCCAGACATCTAAACCCACATAAGTGTACATCACTGCACAAAATTATAGTATCAACATTATGATTTTAGGAAATACTGGATAGATTGCAGTAAAACCAGATAAACCAACACATTAGCATTAAATTTGGGAAATAATATCAAGAAGAAAACCAGTGAGAACAGAAGAACACAAAGATAAATCTCAGTCCAAAATAAGAGCATGATCAAAAGCTACAACAGTCATCTGGATTGCATACTAAATGTGCCCCAAATACAAATATTGTACAATAAAAGTTCTTGCCTATTCTGAAAATATTTTGCCTCAGAAGAGAAGAATGAAAACTGCACATGAACAGAGGAAAATACAAATAAAGCATCAGGGAAAACAAATACCAGATTATTATGAGATCACTTTATTTTACCAATTGTTACTTTTTTATTTATATGGTAAGAAATACAAAACACAGTGACAAAGACAGAAATTATACAAACAGAATTTTTCCATATCTCTCTTATTTGAATGACACATGTATGGATGCTGGTATACTAGAACAGCTTTCTCTAAAACTATTATTAAAAAAAGGGGAAAAAGTAAACAGTGATTCCTTTGCACTCAAGAAAGCTATGCCATCACAAAACAATGTATTACCATAGAAAACAGGACTGATCACCTTGATTGTTAATCAAAACAAAAACTTCTGTGTACTGCGCTGATTTGGACTGGGGTAGAGTTAATTTTCTCCACAGTAGCTAGCATGGTGCCATGTTTTGGATTTGTACTGAACACAGGGTTGACAATACTGAGATGTTTTTGTTATTGCTGAGCAGTGCTTACACAGCCTTTTCTGCTTCTTGTGCCACCTCCACCAGTGAGCAGAGTGGGGGTGCACAATTAATTGGGAGGCAACACAGCTGGGATAGGTGACCCCAACAGACCAGAGGGAGATTCCATACCACATGGCTGTCAAGAGATAGTTGTATAGCATAAAAAAGTTTTAAGCAGAATGAGTTATATAGAGGTAAAAACACTCAGTGATTTAGGATGTTCTAGCTTTACTGGCTCAGCATGAGTAGCTGGATTAGGTGAAGCCTTAGGCCCATAGCTCTGAACTTACACCTAGAGATGTTTTTGTTTGGAATGGGGTTAATTTTCTGAGTAATCTTCCTAGTAGTTGGTACAGTGCTGGGTTTTGTCTTTAGTACAAGAACACTGATAACACACTGATGTTTTTATTGTTGCTAGGTAATATTTACCCTAAATCTAGAGCTTTTTAAATTTTCTGTGCTCTGCCAGAGAGCAGGGACATCAGAAATGCAAACCAGAAGATCAGGAGACTACAGCTGGCAGCAGAAGCTGTAATTCCTCAAGAACCACCTACCTGCATAGACACAGTGAAAGAACCCAATAATATATTAGAAGACCCCTTACCAAAAATCACCACTGAACCCAGAGACACATGCAAGGCACATAAAGGGCATATGAAGGGTAGGTGCATAAATCACAAGGGTATAATTGCCTAGGGATTTTTGTTCTCAGTACTTCCCCAGAGACACCCAGCTTGAGCTGACCTGCCGCTGTACAATTATTAAATAACTTGGTTTCATAAATCTGATGGCTGACACTCTGCTACGGGAAACCCAGAGTCAGGCTGGAAGAAGGAGGAAGCACACGTGAGAGTGAGTGTATGTGACAACAAGGAGATGAAGGGGACACCTGTCTGCTCGCTGGGGCTGCCCACTGCCAAGGGGCTCCTTCCCAGCAGTTAAAGTCTCGGGGGGTCTGTGTGAGACTGCTCAGAGTGAGAATGCTCCCGCAACAGCCCTTCCTTTAACATGGAACCGTGCTCAGCATATAAAGCTGGGAGGAGGCAAGGGAATGTTGGGAGTGGTGGTTTTTGTATTCCCAAGTGACTGTCAGGCATGATAGACCCCTGCTTTTCTGGAAACAGTTGAACACCTGCCTGCTGATGGGAAGCAGGAAAGAATTCCTTGTTTTGATTCGCTTGTGTGCATGGCTTTCGCTTTCCCTACTGAACTGTCTTTATCTCAACCCAGGAATTTTCTCACTTTTACTCTTGTGATTCTTTCCCCCATCCCACTGTGGGGGGAATGAGGAGTGGCTGCATGGGTGTGTTTAAACCACAGCACTTGATGTAATTGAACCAGGAAATGCTATAGTTTAATAGAGAGAAACAACGGGGAGAGAGAGAGCAGATTTACCTTTAAGGAAGTAGAAAAGGCTGACACAACATGCAGTTGTACTATTTGTTGTCGAGATCCTTTTGTTTGCTTTATGGAATTCAACAACTGTTCTAACACCTGGAGCCTTAAACAAAAACAGAAGAGAAACCACAGAATTGAAAATTAAAGAAATAAATCAAGCTCTTGAATTTTATTTTAAAACCCATAACAAAACCTATATATTATAGAAACAGAGGTAGAACAAATTAACTCCTGAGCATTTTCCTTCAACTGACATCCCTGTCTACTACAAAAGAAATTGTGTATTCATATTTCAGAATATGAACTTCCCTATTGAACACGAATTTTTTTTTACATTTGTTTCCTTATATGTATTCACAGATAATCACTTACATCTAAGTAACATTAAACAGATATTATTAAAAGGAACAATATATAGGAATAATGCATTTTGACTTACAATTGAGAAAGGAGGGGGCAAAGGAAAAATAAAATGGAGATGTGCTTATCTGCAGCAATTAATTCAGGTCTTGAGAAACAGGTGAAGAAAACCAACCAGCAAGCTGGTAACAGTTGGGCCAAAAAAAAAATCAAAAACAAAAACAAAAAAAAATCCAAAATAAAAGTAGTTAATGAAGACAGCATGAAGTAAAGGCAGGTAAGAAGAACAAATAAATCACATGGCAATTTTATTGCCAGGTACTGTCATATACAAACAGCTGCCTGGAACTTACACTAAATCCCAAGCATCCAAAGCTGTGAAGACATCAAGACTCAGGACTCATCAAGACTGAACACTCATCCCACACAGGAAACTATAAAACCATCACCAGCTAGAGAGATCATGATCTAATGACTGAGGTCTAACTACAGCTGGCTTTGAAAATATAAGCCTTTTTGATTTTAAAATAATTCATCTGCTCTAAAGCTGCATTCAAAAATATTACCAGCAGCTCATAGAAGAAGCAACTGCATGCAAAAATCTTCAGGAATTTTGTGCCTTAGCAATCAGTGTGCTTATGAATGTGAAACAAACCAAAATGCCATGTATGCAGTGAGAAAAAACAGACAAAAACCCAAGAGAAGCTTTTGATGTCTTTTAAGCATTCTTGTACCTTGACAGAACTGTGTTAAGACATGCTCTCTTATTTCTTCCCATCCACTTTTTATAAAGAATGTATTATGCATTAAGCACCACAAAAATTGTGTAATAGCTCTCAAAATAGCTTCCATTTTGATCTGGCTATCAAAACAAAACATTATTTTTCTTGGTCCACAGAATTTGCTATGACAGTAACCTCTTGCTGGATGTGTCTTACTGTTGTCAGGAACCTTAAAGAGAGAAGTCCAATAATTTGGTGGTCTGAATTATGCTATTCAGATGGTCTACACACTCCACTTATTCAGTTCATTATTTTTTTCAGAGCTGTTTTCTTCTGCATTCAATGTCAAACACTGTAACCATCTTACAATGTATAAATTCCCCAGCAGTTACAGTTACTACTTTACCTGTGAGAGTCTGTTATGTGGGAAAATATAACTCCAAAAAGTCGAGTTGCTGCACTGATAACAGATAATGCAGGAGGTAGTGGTTTAGGTACTGAATCCCCTTTTGCACATTTCTCATAAATTGAGTAAGGGTCATACTCCAAGCTGCCACCAGCTATGCTGTTACCTAAAAGGAGCTGTAAGAAGGAAAAAAGTGATAGCCATATTTTTGACCAAGTCTAAACGAGTACTGACCCAAATAACTACAACTGTATGAAAATACAATAATACCTTTATAATAGAATAAAAAGTACCTGCTCTTCAATAAATCGGTGGTCAGTCTCCTGCAGTAAGGGACCGAGTAAAAGGAGATCATTCTCATGACAAAGGGGTGGAAGCAAGAATGTAGAGGCATCAATCTGGCTATCTGGGACAGTCAAGTCAGCCACTAACTCTTTTAGAACAGCACTGAAGTTTCCTTTAAATGAAAGAAAAAATATTCAAAACTCTTCATTAGTTACTTGTCACAAGCAATTTTGGGAGCAAATATATTCATCCTGAAATAGTAATATCCATCTAACATTTCTCTTTAGCCTTCAAATAGTTAATTAGAGAAGAGTCTCTTAGAGGGGAAACCACAGAGTAGTACCTGACATAAGCAAACTAAGCTCCCACAGCAATCTAGAAGCTGAAAAATGGAGACTTTTACCTTTACAGAAGGCATAATGCCATACAACTGATAATCCAGTAAATTAGTTACATTTACAAATAAAGTAAAGGGGAACGGGCAGTTATGAACATAGCCATATTTTCTTCTATTTCCTGAAAATTAATGCCATGGAATGTATTACGTAATCACAAAGGAATACTTGGATTTGGCAAGCAGAAGTAATTTAAAACATCCATAGGTTAGATAAGTAACCAAAAGCTGATGAATGCAGTCCCCGTTTTTAGGAGTTTGCATGCAAAAACCAAAGCAGGAGGAGTTTATTGTAGGTTACATTACAATAAATTACACTGGTAGCTAAAACTTCCACATATTTTTGCACATAATATTGCTGACAAGGCTGTACATAATACAACAACACTGGGCATTTTGAGTCAGACTATTTAGGTTATTAAAACAGGCTTTGTAGTGAGAGAACATTTCCAGTGCTGAACTACATGTGATGAGAAAGGACTGGTTTGTAATTGTGTTGAAAAACACTGCAGAACTGATTTTAAAGAATGTACACAGTCTTTATACAAATATTACATAAGAATTTACCTCCAGACATTAAGACTGAAAAGCCAAGTCCTCATGAATTGGGAAATATCATCACTAAGAAGCGGGGAGGGAAGAGGGACAGAACTTAACTCCATATATCCAATTCCTTGCATTCATTTTTGTTCTTAGCTGTTCACACAATTACATGTTGGCACTAAAGTTGCTTGCAATTTTTCAACACATGGAAGTTCCAAAAAGTGGGACAACACAGATACCAGCACCTCATAAGCACGAGCAGAATTATTAGTATAGCTGGAGCTGGTAGCTGCAAGCAGCTATTGAACCCCTACTGAAAACAGAAGCTGTTCTGAGAAAGTCACTTTCTCTCCTGTACCCGTCAGACTCCTGGCCCTACCAGCATGTCTCCCCTCAAGGTATCTGCTGCTTTGCCTGCCTCCCTGACTAATTAAGCAAGTATGTAGTTTTCCCAAAATGCTTTACTCAAATCTTAATGCAAAATGTTTTCACTATCAAATATATTGCAAGGTGTACAGATAATGTGTGAAAGGAATAGAAATTGAGCCTTTAAAAAACCCACAACAGTTAACACTAGAAGCTGTTCTTCCATTATTAGTCATCATAACAAAATTTTTATTTAAAAATCCCCTTCCTATGAAAAACACCCTTTGAAATAAAATTTCATTGAGATAGCCAGCATTTTTAACCAAATAAACATTTATTTTAATTCCAGGCAGTTGGCAATCCTCAACACTTCAAACAATATTACCCCAATGTAAAGCAGTTCAAAATTTTAAGCCAGAATGCTGTTTCAGCATTCTAACTATTCACCTCATCCTATTAAGAAAGAGAAGTGAATGCTTGTATTCAATTTTATGGTTTAAACAGTGGAACATAACAAGCACAAAAAGCTGAAGAATGAGAAGAACACTAATGAGATGTCTGACAAAACATATTCATTTCAGACAACACAAAACATCAAGAAATCTAATAGAATTCAAACTACTGACATTATTTTTGTGATATTTTTAATTTGGACAATATAAAACTTTTTATATTAACTCACAAGGAATAAATGTTTAGCCTCAAAAACGTGAGCACATTATAATCCAAAACTAATGACACATGAAAATGATCACAAATATGATTTGTCATCTTAGAAAGAGAACCAGCTTTCCCCAGCTTAACAAGTTCATACTTTGGATCAGATAAATCACAAGTCTTAACCATTCACACACAATGGAAGACAGCAACTAAAACATGTTAAACATACTTCACTGACGTTCAAGTTTACCTAATATGTTCTCATATCTGTCATTGCTGAAATAATGCAAAAAATCAGTTATGATTCATGCACACTCATGGTAAAAATTTGTAAAATTCTGCTGTTTGAGCAGATATGATTTTTAGAGATGACAAAGCAGTAAAAGAAACATCAAAGAGGCAGAAAGTGAGCAGGAAAGGACCAAGCAGAGGCTAAACAAGTCATAGTATCTCAGGCCTCACAAATCTAAAGGCATGAATTGACAAAGAAGCTTGGGTATATGAATACTCTGTTTTCAGCTGTTTATTTTCTTGGGTATTTTTTTTTGTTCCTCTTGTACTAAAGAAAACAAGCTTTGCACATTATTTGCAAATACTAAAAGCTTGAATTACAACTCCTGGTATATGTTTCTATCACCAGTTTTCTCAAAAAGAAACAACTTACAGATTTCTATCATCTGGCTAACTACCTGGATTGAATAAAACAAATGCAAAAGAAATAAAACCGTGAACTGGTGAAAGCTCCTCAATCAGTGTGTCACTTTGAGCCATGTAAAATGTGCCATGCTGTGCAACACAAGAGTACTAATTATAATGACTAAATATAGACATTGAAAAAAGCATTCTGAGTTTCATAGTGATATTGTTTCCCCAAACAATTTATTTTTAAAATTCCCAGTATTTGCAAAGATATACAGCTTCTACAAGATGCTATCATACTGCAAATATTATGGAAACAATGGTATTTGTTACAAGTTTTACCTTAGAAACTTTTCATTGCATTTTTAAATGATGCACACTTACACGTTAAAATATATAAAAATAAGTTCTGGCAATGTATGTACTTCCATTCCTTCCCCACTCTCATACTGCTGTGTTACACATGGGTGGACACCTCAGAGACTACACCTGTCAAATTATTGTTTTGATTCTAAGGCTATTTTCAAAGCTTTCAGCAGGGTGTCAACTTATTTGTAACAAACTTTTCAAGGTCTTTCTTTATGTTTTGGATCTATAATGCAGCATCCTCAGCTAGGCTGCTCTCTCACAAGAGTTACATTTTGCAGGTCACACTGTAAAATGCTGTGTATTTTCAATGAAATTAGAACATATGCAAAAATCCCCAACACACCAAAAAACTGCCAAACCCAGCCATTCCCAAATGTTTGTATTGCTCCTGTAATACAAGAGCAAAAGGAATAATTGGCTCTCTGGGACAGAGGTGTAATTTTCAGTCACAAATGAGTATTATACACTATGCTTCATTATATACAGACTTCTAATGCGACAACAGCTTTAAGGCATAGGTCAGGGATCTGTCCCCATTCTCTTAGCAGTTACCACTAGATGGAGCAGATTATTTGAGTAAGGATTCCCTTCAAGATACAGAGAGGACAGCTAATTTAGAGCCTGGTTGCTCCATATTGTCTCTGTCCTGAAGAATACCCTGTACTTCTCTTTACAGCTGTCAAAAACACTATGGTTCCTTGCTGCAGTCCAACCACTACTGTATGGCAAATCATTTAAGGATAAAAAAGATAATAAATATTTTAGCTGAAAAGTTAGACCCATCCAACTGCAGTGCATAGTTAATGGATTAGAGGCCTAGATTCTTTTTGTTATGTTCTCCTATAAAAAGTAAGTCAATCCCCAGATTTTGTTGAAACTCTTCCTTAAATACAACCCTTTTATCCACAATCTGCACAGGATCAGATTAATATTTCTGTAATATACTCTTATTAAATAAATTAATTTGGATTCTTTCAGTGGTCTATATGCAGTTAGTTTAAGCTAAAGTTACACCTTTGGGAATTAGGATTCAATGGAAAAGTGTAACAGGCAACAAAGCAAAGAAATTTTTCAACTAGTTTGAAATTGAAACATTGTCTAACTTCAAGTTTCAACCAAAAATAAAGCAAAAGTGTCTCTTTGTAAAGGAGGTCTGTATTTGTACTAGGAGAAGGGAAAAAAGATCATGAACACTAACTTTTCAAAACCACAGTGTCTTTGCCACAATTCATTGAAGTTTAATTGAGGAAACAAAATTTGTTTTTCAGAAAAGGTGCAACTAATTTTTGCTGGCTGAATATGTGTTGGACAAAAGCTGAAAAATGAGCCCATGGTATTTTTAATGGATTTCTCTTTGTATGGAAATACGTACCTTCGTAGGCCTTTGGGGGCAATACTGCTAGTAGTTCATAAAGTTTATGTCTGTAAACCGTTGATGGTGTTTTTAAGGAATTTCCATATGATTTGTATATTGAAGAAAGCCTTAAAATATAAAAAGCACGTCAGAGATGGTAGGGACTTTAAGTTTTATGTAACACCCCAGTTTCATTTGTACCACTCTACTGTATGCTTTTAAAATGTATACATATTAGAAGTACAGTTTCGATTTGCGTAACTAATAGTAAAAGGAAACCAATTTATTTTGCATATTCTGAAAGAATGTCTGTTGTCCATTTCCAAGCATTATTTTTATTTAATACTAGTGAAATAAACAAGTTTTCTAGTTCCTTTGATTGTACCTATATTTATGACAATAAACTTCTGTAGATATATTTCTCTAAGTTAGAGCTTAGAGCCCAAATGCATTAAATTGTTCTATATTCCAAAGGCAAAAGTTTAAAAATTACAAAACACTTTCCAGCTTAGATCCGAAATTAAACACAAAAAATATCCATATCGAAAAGATGTTCCTCCAAGCATATTATTGAACTCGGTTTCTTATGTTATAAAAAATAATGGTATATAAATGAAAATGTATATGTTTAACTAAAAAAGCAGTATATAAAAACTAGCTTCAAAAAACCCCTTGCAAGAAAGTCTTCCTTAGATTTTTCACATGACACTGGAATCTGCAAACACATAAACTCTGATTTTTGTCCCTTGAAAAAAAAGTTCTTTAGAAAGTGCACTAACCAAATACAGAAGATTACTCTAGCTTTTCAAATAACACTTTTATACACACACTTACTGTGTCAATAAATCAACAGCACTTGGGAGAGGAGGAAGAAGTCTCTGAACAACTTCATCCGTAAGAAGACCAGCACAGTGGGAAACAAAGCTTTTAATAGCTAGAAAAGTAATTGGATTTCAATTTACTTAGTGTGAGATATGTTGAAGAAAAATAAATCCCATTAGCAAAGTAACTACATTATTACATCACTAATAATGCATAAAAGTAGAAGAAAATAAACAAAATAAATACTTTGGCCAATAATTGAAGAAACTGATAAAAATCTCAAATGAAAAAGTCAGGTGCTCTCTTTTTGTGTCTCAACTTGGACATTCATATCCTGACCTTTCATTGCATACATAAATGCAATTATTTTTTGCCTTCTGTTATGAACTAAGTGATGGTACATAACTTCACGATAATTCTATAATAATAATATAAGAAAATAGGAGGATGATCAAGTGACCTACTTACTTACTTTGCTAGCTTTCCATTAAAATTTAGTTCAATTACTGTACTTTAGGAACCAATTAATATGTATATATGTATATAATGTACAGAAAACTAAATTTGAGTTTAATTTTCAAAAGCACCTAGAGAATATACTGTATTAAATACCCACTTTCTAAAGAAAAAAGATTTAAAGGTTAATTGTTTAGGTAGTTCTAAAATGAAATTACTATTGAATTCCACACTTTGAAATATATCTTAATAGTGAGAGAGAGGGGTGATTATTATATGAGGGTTTTCTGGAAACAAAAGTACCCTTTAGTACTCTAGAATAACAAGACTGAAACACGTTAAGTATTTAAAGATCACTGAAACAATTTCTTGGAAATCCAAATTCACAGTATTTCATGATTAAAAATTGCAACCTACCAGAGAGCAGCCACATTCAAAGCACTCTTTCCTGGCTGAGAATACCAACTACCTGATCATAATTTTTACTCAAATCCTTCCACTCTCACAAACATGTTTGAATGACTCACCAATTCTATTTTGCTTATAGTAAGTTACCTGGTAGGAAACAGAACCACTATTTTCCAAATATAATAGACTGTATGAAAAACAGAACATACCCTGCTTTGGGTCTTCAGTCATTACTGTGATTTGTTTGCTAAACAAGAGAAGCAACCTTCCTGATTATCATTTATTGCTTGAAAATCAACTGGTTAGAAGAAGGAGAGGAAAAACTCTCTTGGTTTGTTTTTTTTTCTTTTTTTACAAAAATGAAATACATATTTATATGTAAATACTGATATGCAAGTATGTATGTTGGGGAGTGAATATAGCCTTTACCATCTAGTGAAAAAAAATCAGTATGAAATGTCCTTGTTCTTTCAGAAGGAAAATTAACTTAGAGACCAATGATAAATAGGTAAAGACAGTAAATCCTGCTTACCACAGAGCGCACCAGCACGACCTTCCAGTGTTACCTGCCAGGTAAATGAATCTCCTCGTGTCTTCTCTGTTTCTAGGTCTTTAGGAGATGATGGAAAGATGCACTTCCACAGTAATAGCATTCGTGGCAGATGATGTTGGACAACTGCAGGACCTGTAAATGTTGACAGTTGTCATGCCAATGTAAGGATTAATAAAACTAAATTTTGTTTTGTTCTTTTTTTTTGTGTTCGCAAAATCTTTACAGCAGTAAACAAAACCTTATGCTAGTTTCCCAGCCTTCTCATATGTAATTTCTCAAATGTTTACTGTTTTGGTACTTCATTTTCATATAAAACTACACACTGACACTAATATGTTTACTAATATGTTTACTAATATGTTACCAAACCAACTACAATTTGTTCTACTAAGTACAGACCCTGTGGATCACTAGCGTAACAGAGATCTAATGATCAACAGTAATAGTAATATTAGAAAAGCAAACATTTGTTTTAGGTTTATTAAGTATAACAACATAAGAAAAAAAATGGGAGTTGTTGGACAGAAGTAATACCCGAAAACATGAAAAGTGCCTTAAAAATATGACCAAAGCCAATAAAATACATTCTTCATTAGTAATTTACTGATCACAGTCAAGAATCTGACCATTAATATGTATCAGAAAGTTCTGTAAGATTTCAAATGCCTGACAAGATGGAAATACAAATGACTAGCTCATTTTTTGCTGTGACAAATATCTAAAAATTCTTCATGACCACTAGGACATTTGATTAGATTCACTTTGGAATTTATCATCTACATTTAATTAATAGCAGTCCCACTCCAATCACTATTTTTCAGGCATTGCTCCCAAAGACCTAATAGCAAATTTGAAAGGAATAACATTTCTATCTCAGAAGGTTTTTCTAAAATATTTCAAAATTTGGATTTTTAAAAATTATTTTGCAGCAGTAAATCAGACAAAACCTCCAACTAAAAATCAGACAGAACACTGAACACCTTAATGTAGATTAAGAAAAATTGTAGAAAGCTACTACCTAATGTCATGAGAGCAGCTATCAAGAGCCATCCAGCCTGCATTCGCTGCAGTGAAATGCGACTGTTCTGAGATGCAGAGCACAACAAATCCTCTGCTACTGTCATGATTACCTTCAAAGTAAAAGAGAGAAACAGAGCATCACATTTTGGTAACTAGCAATTTTTTTTCCAATACTATTTGGTGTAATACTTAATCCTATTCTCTTGCTCCCAGATAGAATGCCATCTTCCTCTTACACTGTGGCAATAAATCAGGCTCATGAAGTTGCAATTCCTGACTTCAGCTAGTCTGGGATGGCTTCAACAGTTCTGTGGAGTACCAGGTAAATTACTTTGCTGCTTTGTACCCTCTCTTTTATCAGAAGCAAAATGACAACTGCTAATTCCCACAGGAATATGCATTGGAAGTATAGAAATGTTCTGATATTCTATTTATGTCACGATGTATGCATAACATCTATGAATGTTATCATCATCAGAAGCAGGGGTGACAGTGGTAATGATCTTTCTATCCTTGTTTCAAAATAAAGTCTATCATTCTTTCTGACCATTTTTCATATCAACAAACGGTATGACTGACAAATAAATTAAAATAGCATAGTTAGAATTAATCCTATTTTAGCTGCTCCAGAATAATTGTATGTGCCCACTATGTGCTAAACACAAGGTGACTCACTTGTTACCAAAACACAAGCTACCTAAAACTTAAGTGGAGGAACACACCTTGTGTCCATGCACAATTACCACAATATGGCTACAAATGCTCTAAGTATTCTGGATATAGTTTGCTTCAATTATGTTTCACATATGCTAAAGAATATTTCTAATGACTTGCATTATCTCCAGTCTCCAAAACAAGCTGCTCATAAATCAGTATTGCAAGTAAGAAATGTCATTATCAAAAGTATCATTAAAAGTTTTAGTATAGAAACCATCCTTCTATAAATTTTTTTCACACTTAAAATGTCATGAAAGTTTGTTTCGTGAATGTCTGAAATTTTTACACTGTCAAAACATCACTCAAAGAAGAAGAAGACTTGAAGTCTTTTTTCCAAATCTGAAAATATTAGTTTCCTCAATTCCATAATGCTACAGGTAGTTGTAAAAGAAGAAATGTATTTGTAAAGCTTCCAGATACAGTTAATACATTTGATTCTAAAATAAAACAGAACCTTTTTAAAATTATACTACCAAAAAATCCCTAACAACTTAGTATACTTGTACTACCTGTATAGCATACGTGCTAGAAAGGATGTAATTTACTGATTTCTGACAATTTTTCTCTCTGTGTCCTAGGAGGAATGCCTTGTATTTGAAGGATTTTTTAAAACCGAATTATAAGCAATAGCACCGAATGTTAAATATATATAAATTCACTAATTATTTTATTTTCTTTAGGTTCTGCAGCTCTAACTGCCCTCTCAAAGGAAAATCCATTAATATAAAACAGCTTCTCTACAGATCATTATTATCTATGTTTGATATTTCCTTCCCAAAACTGCTCTATTTAACACTAGTCTTTTTCTGCTCCTCCTAGAAGAGGAGCTAGTCTGGAATCTGGCAGTATTCCTAGGAGAGAGCAGAAAAGGGCTTTTGTCAACTGTTCTTCCCCCTGCCAGCTTAGTACAGAATACAGTGTTCCTCCCATATTTTTTTTGTGCCCTCCCATACCTCCTCCCTAGCCCTATTTCATCCTATTATATTCTTCTAAAAGAAATCTTTGTGAACAATTATGTTTCTCTGTTAAACAGGAACTTCAGCTCTGCTTAGGTGCAGAGTGTTTGAATGGCATTTCTTATCTATATAAGTGGGCAAACTACATTCATTTTGTTCTCTCTGCATGATCTTTCAGCAATCACAAGGAAAAGTTCATCAGTCAGGGCTCTGAATGTCCAGAATGTTCTTAATGTCCACTGACTGTGAAACAGTTATTGTCAGAAGAGAGAATGTAAGTTTCTACATTATGCAAAGAATTAGCGTGTACTGCTGACATTTGTGATGCACCAGTTTTCCAAATATGAGTAACTCAATGGATAAAATCCTTACTAAGATGGAAACAGCTCCTTTTCCCGGTCTTTATTTGTACAGCTGCATATCCTTAAATCTTCAGAGCACAGCATATCCTATCTGCACTAGTCAGGAGACTGGCATTCTAGGCTGTGTTAATGCAATAAGTTGGTTTCTGTACAACAAAGTAAAAGTGTGTATCTGTCAGAACTGACCAAAGATTTTCAAGATAATACATAATTGCCATTTTTGCTGTAAGCATTAACTTATTCACTTGAGAGTCATTCCCAAGAAACGGGAGTTCCTGATCCTGATACATGTGAGAGAAAACACATGCTTGTTTGAGTTATGGTATGCTTCAAAGCCCTCTTCTTGAGGAACCAAAGTATCTCATCAGTATCATTGGGCGTTGTGATCATGCCACAAAAAACCCCACATAAATACCACTGCAAAAAATGTAAGAATGGCCCATATGTAAAGTATTCAGACCATACCTTCCCTTTTCCATGTGGAATTCCTAAAGGACAATGCTTTACTGCACCCAGCAAAGCAGCAACAGCAAAACTATAGCCAGTTACTGCTTCTGGGCAGGATTTCAATGCACTGAGACGTTCAATGCAGCGATCCAGCAGCAGGGACACGTGGGAGGGCAGGGCCACTGCAATACAGCGCAAACACCAGGCTGCTGTTAGTCTCACTGAAATACTGGGGTGAAGAATGACAGAAATGACTGCTTCCAGAACTCCTGAAAAATAAAATGCATAAACACACTTGAGAAAGAGGCAAGCAGATTGCCAAACAAGCAAAAATGGATATACAGGAATGGCAAACATAACACTATCCAGTTTCTATACTTCTCTTGGAAAAGTACTATTCTTTTTTACTTTGAAGTAATTGTAACAAATTTAAATAACTGAAGTTCTTTTTAAAAAAATTTATCCTGGATGAAAAATAACATTATGGAGAAAACCTAACATATGACACAGTTATCCCCCAACATGCACTGAAAATATCTGTAAGCTTCTGTAAGGAAGCAGAAATCCATGCCATGGATGCACCTAAATGAAAACAATAAAGGTACCCAGCTCAATCAAACTGTTTTATTATAAACATTATGAAGTGTTGAACCTTAAATGCAACCCTTAATGGAGTTAAATTTGATAAAGATGATTTTTTTAAAAATTAACATACTAGTACAGATTAGGAAAGATACAGAACTCTTTGGGCAATGCCTGAAATTCTCCTACAGCATGCAAGGCAGCCAGCATTCCCTCCTCCCTCCCCGCCCCCCCTTTTTTTTAAGTTCATTGGAAGAAAACAGAAAATAATACAAGAACTATGGAGGATCCTGGTAAGGAGTCTGAGCACCAGAAGAACAGCCATAAGAAATCAAAGAAGATCACAGTGAACAAACAAATATAAATTTAATTTGTACTCTGGTTCACAAAATAATTCAGGGCTTGTACCTGTACTGGAGTCTTGCAGTAATGGTGCTGCTGTAGTTCCTAAGCCCTGAATGAGACTTCCAAGTTCCTGAAGTGCACACACAAGCACATGCTGACTTGCTGTTACATCTGTTGTATTAATTTTTGTTTCCAAGTTACCATCACTCATTGCAGCATCTGATAACACAATACAAGAAAATCACCACGAAATCATTACCAAAATCAAACAAACAGACGGGAGAAAGGTTTCTGCCAAGAGAAGTTGTTTATATTACTAAATGAGCTTTTACCATTACCATTTTTATTATTGTTTCCATAAAGGGTTACCTTCACTAAGACAAGTACATTTCTTTTACTGAAAGGATGGTGCAGTAACCTCTGGGAGGTCAAGAGTACAGATAAATGGAAGCTAACAAATTGCTTATCTTTACATGATGGGGAACAGTAGCAAGCAAGCAGCTTGTCATTGTCTGCCCCACCAAAAGTAACTTGAAGAAGATATACTTCGATATAACTTGCCAGATTTTACTGCATCTTAGGAGAAAAGAAAGGGAAGAAAAGGATGAAATCTTGCAAGAGTGAGCAAGCAAGCAAGAAGGCAGAGAGACAGAATGAACAGGGAGGGAAAAATATGATGTTTTTTGAAAGTTTATCTTCTGAGACACAAATGATCACGTCTGTTTAGACGCAAAACATTCAGATATTTAAATCAGATACAACATGCAGCTGTACACCAGAGGACAACTCATTATGTCCAGGATTCTCTTTCTTCTCATCCAGAAGGCCAATGGTGGAAAATCAGAGACTTTTTCAGGAAGCAGTGTACAAGACCTTATCTTGCAAGAGATCTGTTTTCTCTAGGAGAAATGCTCATTGGTCCATCAGGAACAAATGCTTCTTTTTTGAACCTTCAGTAGTGTCAGCTGCTCTGAACTAGAAGGCAGGATCTGACTAGACACACATTATCTGCCAACCTAACTTACTTTACAATACTGTCTGTATATTATTACTGCAATTATTTTATTCTGAACAAGAAGGCAGGATCTGACTAGACACACATTATCTGCCAACCTAACTTACTTTACAATACTGTCTGTATATTATTACTGCAATTATTTTATTCTGAACAAGAAGGCAGGATCTGACTAGACACACATTATCTGCCAACCTAACTTACTTTACAATACTGTCTGTATATTATTACTGCAATTATTTTATTTGTTATTGGCTAAAATTACATTTTCCAGGACTGGAGTGTTACAAAATCTGTATATACTTGTGTGGGTACACACATACAAAAACACAGACACACACAAGCAAATAACCAGCCCAAGCTAAAAACAAAGCAGTCCATCAAAAGCCCTCTACATTGTCATGGTAATAAATCAGCACTATATATTCTGTTTCTGCAGTCTCTGGATTAGGTAGTTGGACAATCACTTAGAAAAGGAAAAACAGAGACCCGAATGGATAATCTTGTTAGACCCATACCCACAACTTTCTTCAGTTTCCAGATGGCCTGACAAATCTCCTTGGCAGCTGCAATCTGAGCCTTTTCCCCAAGCAGGCCTCCTAGTGTAGCCCGAAGGATGAAGGAAACACAGCGGCGACAGCCGATAGCATCCGTCGGACTCTGCACAGCCTTAGGGTGAGACTGGGACACAAGATCTAGAACATGGGACAGGAAGGCAGAGAAGTTCCTTTCGAGCCACTGTGCTCCTAATGTAGAGACAAATATAACATATGCCTGAAAGAGATTTGAAAAGAAACATATTTTAGAGCAAAATATCTGGAAAATCACTGCTAACTATCCTACATACTTATTTTTTTAAATCTTCACATTGCCACAACTAGAACACTAAACTGAAATGATTTATACATTTATGCATTCATATATTCTCACTTTTAGGTATCTACAATTTTCTATATATATCTTTTAAAGAATTTAAATTACTATCAAAACCATTACGGGTCTCTTCCAACTAAGCCCACTCTGTAATTCTGCACTAGTAATATTGCAGCCTGCTTTGACTGTAATGTTATTTCTAGCTGCTTGCCCATGTCATCTCGTTCCAGAGTGTGAGAAATGGCAGTTTACCCTGCACAGGCACTTGTTATGTAAAACACTGTGTTTGGTCTCACTGAACAACAGCTTCCAGCTATTTAACATTCTGCACATGGAACCCAAATTTAATGTATGAATGCATTTTAAGAACTACTGTGTTACAAAACTATAACCCATAACCCAGAGAAAATTTGGTTATTAAAGGGTCTGAATCAGGGAATATTTGCAGCCCCCAAGCACTGTTCTTCAACCCAATGAATTTTAATTGTTTGCCTTGCAATGGAGGTACCATAAAAAGATTATGTTTGTCACCACAAAGAGAAAGAATGCAGAATCACTTTACAAATCTAATCACCACAAGACCATTTATTCTGCCACATAATAAGCTCCCCTAAAATTGCCTTCTATGTGCATATGTTGGATTTTTTTAATGAATAGATCAAGAAAACAGAATACAAATAAAAAAGAGAATATGCAAATGAACACACAAAATTCCTCATAAGAAAGTTCACAATTACTGCATATATCCACCAATTTCTGTATTTGCTCCATACAGACTTTGTCTTGTGTCTAACATAAACAACAAAATTACTCATGTAAAAGAAAGGGAACTATTGTAGACAAAATAATTATGCTATAGATCCTGTTAGCAGCTTATTGTTCTTGACAAATACTACTTAGGCGTCACTATGCATCAGTACAGTACTCTGGTTTAACAGATTTGAAAACTGAGGAATTTAACAGGATAGACCTGTGAAGAGTGATATTGCCATGGCTTCATTTTAAACTCTGTCTTGAACCTAGCTTGAACAAATATTAAATTTTCCATATGTAAGAAGTTATCTTCAGAGTCTTTCTTATTTTTAAATTCATAGTAAGCTGCAACTCACTAATTAATACATTTTATAACTGCAAGTGTTTTCTACTCATAAGCACTGATAAATTCACAATTTTCAAGCTCTTTTTATAAAAACATTGCACTATTTAAACTGTTTGGTACAGTTTGAGTGTACCATCTAGCACAGGTACTACTTTGTTAACATAGAAATGCATGAAAAAGGAGACAAATTCCAAAAACCAGTACAAATACTCAAAACATTGAACTGAGATACCTGATACATTTCTGGAAAACTAATAAAACTACCCTGTCTATAAAACACCCTAGGAATCTCTGGCATGCATTTTCTAGGCAAATAGCTGTCAAGGTATCATTGTTCCCCAGCTTCTCTGTTCTCTCTGCCAAAAGTTAATGCTTCCACTCAGCAAGACCTGAGCACAGAAGACAATTTGTGAGCACCTTCTAGCTGTTTCACTGCAAAATCTGGCAGTTTGTATCAGTAATTCAAGCTAATTTAAAGATCTTTTGCACTGCAGAAGTTGAAATGTACTGACACACTGCCTTAGTGGCAGAGGTGGTTATCATATAGCTGTGGGATTGTAACACTAAAATAATCACAGCTGTTGAATACATAAATGTTCATCATGACCTTTAGTCTTGATTCACAGGTTTCACATTTGAATATCTGTATTTTAGCATGTTTACATTTAAGATAACAGTTAGAGGATGAAGCCAACCTGATATTGTCTGAATATTTTATATTGTTTTTACCAGCATGCACTATATGGCCTGACTTCAGTCCTGTTCAGTTAATAAGATTCTATGCTTTGAGCATCCTGGAACACAGCGAAACAGATGCTGGGCTTTTTCCACTAAATGCTGTTTTCCTTAATTTTCATGCACTTACTCAAAGCAGAACCATCCTTTCAGAACTAGACTTGGAATTCCCTATACAGAAGGAAACTCTTCCGAGTTCAAACATTTCTTGTAACTTCTCCCTTTAATTTTCAGATAAAAGGAAATAACTTCTAAATTAAAAATTTGAGGAATTTATTTATATCACTCATTTGAAATTCATATCATGTGAAGCTTTCAAAAGTAGCACATACTTAATTTTTAAAATTTCAAGCTCTCCGGTAAACAATAAGTAACATCAGAAATCTTTTTTTTTCCTTTCTAGCATGACTCAAGAAGCAAATCCTTATTTTCAAGTATATACATTTCATCACAGATACAAAAAGAGGATGAAAGAGGAGATATATGCAGAGCAAAGCAATGATACAAATGTTCAGCAATCTCAGAAAATCATAACTGATGTAATCCAAACCTGGGTGACTCCAACTCTAACATCTCTGCTGACTGAACTGGTCCCTTTCAACATATCGCCACTGGCTCGTAGAAATCCACAACTTCCACGCAGAAATCCAGTTCCCAACAGCTCCATCACATCTTCCAAAGAGGTTCTGCGGAAGTTATGCTTGGTGGATGCTAAGAATAGATGTAAATCTTTAGAGGAATAGTTCTAAAATCTTGCTACATTTTAGAAGTAGAGAGTTTCAACTCTCTTAATTTTAGTAAAAATAATTTGCACAAACTCAGTAGCACAATCAAATCCAAATACTGTTTGAGCATAACTTCACAACAGAAACCAAGACATTTTAGCACTCAGTGCTCCAGCAAAACACAGTATTTCTCAAGTTTTCCTGCAAGTTTACCTTTAGGTAGTTTAAGCCATTACTCAATATGCATACTTACATTTTTCCACCCTCAATATTTACTGTCTATGCTCCCTCTGCAAAAAGGTCTGTAAGGTCTACCCCTACCACCCACAGCTTCATTAAAGTCCTGGTTCTTACATATTCCAGCTTAGCAGCAAAGACAACCTCTATTCCAAACTTCACACAGGGCAGACATCTCTCTGCTACACTTAGCCAGGTAAGGGCATAGCTACAGGTTCTCTTAGAAAAATAAATCAACTCACCTTAGCATTAAGATAGCTCTCTAAAAGAGTGAGAATAACAAAATATGCTTACAATTGTCTAGGAAAAATTTTTAACCTCAATTCTTATTCCAATGCTTTATTTCTTGAAAGAAAGTTCTTTTAAAATACATGCTGGGACATGTATGGGTAAACTTAGCATGATGATAGAACACTGTGCAAATTAAGTGACCTAAAATTTTCCCTGCATTTTTCATTGTCTTTCAAGGACTGAAATGAGAAAAGGAATGAAGGGATTTGAGATAAACATGTCCAGAAAAAAAAAATTAACAAAACCCCCTCAATATCAGCAGGTTATCAGATACAATGCACAAATTTCAGGACTACAAATTTCTTCATATACTGCTTCCTCCACCTCTCCCCCAGCTCCTTCTAGTCCCCATCTAGCTTCTGCCCCACTTAGCTCTAACTTCTTTTTAACTAAAAATAACTAAAATAAGGACAAAACTCCTTGAAATAGCCAACCAAATAATTTATAAGCTTCTTACATAACCTTATCTTAGAGCTTTAGAAATAACAAGTACATTGCTTACATAGATTAAAGAAAACTAATGAGTCTATAAAGAGGTCAGAATATTATTTTTTTATTTTATTGAGAAAAGGTAAGTGCTGATTTCTTTTCTGTAACACAGTAATTCTCTACAAAAGATTCTTAGGGAAATACTTTGTAAACCAAGACTTCAGAGTCTACAATGCAAATACACAGCCTGAAGTATTCTGAAAGACAGTAAGTCGGGCCTAAAGGCATGTCATTTTGTCATTTGCTGCTTATTGCACTGAAAGCCTTCTTTGTTGCCATTAAAAGCAGAACAAACAGTCTCAATCACACTTATCCTGCACCCTGTTATATTTTGCTTAGATTACAGTTAGATATTTAGCTTGGGGCTTCTAAGACTAAGACCACTCAGTCTGAATCACACCAAGTATTGGAGATGATAACTTTGTGCCAGGATGCTTCAATTAGCACAAGTACTGCTGGTCAGAAAAAACTGTTACATGGCTGTTGTGTGAACAAAACTGCCTGCTAATTTCTGCTTCTGATCATATTTTTACTGCTATCCACTGATAATCCAGATGTTGTATTGATTACTGCAGAAAAACAGCTTGAAGGTATCCTTAACTTTTTAGTTTGACAGAGAGATTGCCTCAAATCTTAGTTATTTCTACACTGCTTACATTAATCTTGCTTTGAAATTCTGGAAGTTAATTAATTTCTCTCCATACAATAACAACCCCATAGTGGAGAAAAAGTTTTACCAAGTACTTTTCATAGTTAATTATTTTATAAAGATAGATAGATAGATAGATAGATAAACACAACCAAAAGCACAGCACCTCACAAGAAAAAAGTTGGAAAAAAGACCAAACAAGTCAGAAGAAGCTTATAATGTGATTTTACTTCAGGCTTCAGCAGAACTTAGAAGTTTCTTATCATCTGACAGATTTTTACAGATGAGGTATCAGCAAGGAAAGTACATACTTTACCTGTTGTCTGCTTAGATGTTAGAGCTCTGGCCAATATTGTGCCTAAAAGTTTTGAAACTGCTAATCGTACATCATAATTGGAACCTTCAAAGGATTTAAAACATAAGGTAACGACACTGTCCAGGTCTGTACTCCACATAAACACTGCTTCATTCTGAAGTTCAAGAAGACACTAGACAAAAAAAGGGAAATAAAAGTGTTTTGACATGGAAAAGCACTCAGTAAAAATTTTAGTTAGCTTCATAATACACTGAGTTTGCCCTAACAAAATAAGCACTTTGCTTCATACTAAAATTACTTGAATTTTTTCTGCCAAGATAATATTAAAAAAACACAGATAAGCAAACAATGTATTTACTTCTGTGTTCATCAATCATTAAAACAGAATTTTAAGTTTCAGGGAGCTACTAAAACCAGCTATTTGCAGCAGTTCACCTTTGCAGCAGCACAGCGGACAGCCATGGATCGATCTGTCAAACACGATCGGGCAGCTTTGTAAATGTCTCTATGGCAGGGGATAGCAGCAGCTCCTAAACCATTTAATATATTTCGCAAACTAAGCATGATTTCATAACGACCTTGAGACTGAAAAATGAAAAAGAGAAATGTTAAAGTTTTGTAACCCTAAGTTCTTTGGAAATACAAAACGCCAACTACTGAAATAGGTAAAAAAGTCTTTTAGAGATCTATTTATACTGAAATAAGTTAAAGCAGATAACTTACCCTAACACTCTATAAGCAAATGGAAATAGTAATTCTATGTTCTATTGAAAAGTAATAATTACAAGTATAAAATTCAAAACATACAGTATGAGCTATAGAAAAAATGTTCTCACTAATAATGCAATTAAATTTTCTAATTTATCAAGAACTTTCATGAAATCAGATTAAGAAAAGCTGTCATCCATACTTTTATAGTCATAATCCAGTAATTCTAGTACTTCTTTAGAATTTAGACACTGATTTTTATCTGACTTTTCACAATTTTTTTCGTATTTTGGTATCATGCATTTTCTCTTATTCATTGGTCCAGCTACGAACAGTAAAAATCCTTTTATTTTTCCAATCATTTTTTAAACATGCTGTTCCAATACCTCTGCATTCTTCATTGCTTTAAGCACATTCCCAACGGTGTCAGTAAAACTGTTTCCCAAAATTCTTCCCAATTTTTTGTATAAATAGCCCAAGCATACCACCGCAGCACTAAAACAAAAGCAAATCCAAAGACGCGTGAAAATGGATGCAGTAAGAGATGAAAGGGATTAAGACGACTGAAGTAATCAATGGGCAAACAGCAAAATAACTAAACAGGATGTCCCAAAAATGTAAGTGGATTATCAAAAGGGGAAAAAAAATGGTCTCTGTGTGACACATATCCTCTAGAAGAAATGCAGATATAAGGGTTGCTAAAGTAACTTGGGTAAGACAAGAATTCAGGTAATGCAATCTTCCAGTACATTCTACTATCGGAATACAATTTTCATATCCACCTCTAAACCTTAACATTAATTTCTTACTAAACATGCTCTGTGTCATGCTGCAGCAGATGCTGCCAGAAGTAGCCAGGGACAGGTTTACTTACAATTTGATGGTTGACAGTAGACTGCAAATAGTCTAGTAATTCTGCCATTATTATATAACAATACATAATAAGGAAATACCTTGAAGGAAATAAAACTATAAACCCATGTCCTTTTCAATGTTGGCAGATTCTGAATTTAGCATCCAGGTGAAATACCTGACAACTGGACGCTGTCTGCTTATTGGCCTCTCCTTTAGCAAAGGCAAAAAATACTAATATTGAAGAAAAAAAAAATCAAGAAATAAAGAAAGAGGTGCCTAATGAAAGAGCATTTTCCTTTGAATAATTAGTTAGTGAAAATACTTTGGTTTTGTAGACAAGTCTACCTATAACTAAACCAACTGATTTCATGAATACAAGGAGAAAAAGAATTGTATGTTTAATCAGCTTTCAGCTCTTTTCCAGACCTACTTAAATATGCAGACATTGCTTAGCATCCCCTTCAACAAAACAAGATTTTGCTTATTCCCCAACTGAATTCAAGCTCCACATATATAATTTAAAATTCTCATACTGAATATATTCCTAATTTTAAAAACACATTTAATATTTACAGTAATTCCCTACACAGTAAGAAAAACAAACCTAATATCCTTTATCTCTTACCATACCAAAATACTGCTTTCATTAAAACTCATTTTTTGTTATTGCTTTTATCCAACTCAGTACACACCAACAGTTTGGATTTAAATTTTGTTCATGGTGTGCCTGGGCATAAAATTACAATTTTCCCATTTCACTGCTAAATTGAGTATCTGATGGTTACAGGTACTCTCCTTAATAAAGTAATAAGCTGCATTCATGCTGCATGACCTGTTTATCTGATTTGGTATAGCATTCACATCATGCTAAATTTTAGCAGCAGATGCACACCTAACTTAGGTTGTGTTTAAAATGCTTGCCTAAAACATTTCCATCTTCCACCTGTAGGAAAGAAGAAAAGTGATAATTTATGAGATAAGAGACCAATTCACTGGAAACTGTATTTAAAGGAGTTCCCAGGTGTATCAACATATTGTGAACACTGACGGTGAAGTGTTGCTATGAGACAACATGGATGTGCATGCTAAATATGGACAGATGGCAAACAAAGACAACACTTTAATCAAGATCAAAACAACAACAACAAAAAAAGCAGTTTTTTACACTGAACACCAAGTATTTCACGCACTTGCAGCCTAGGATGAAAGAATTTACTCAACAAACAGTTCAGTAGCTCCAATTATTTTCTGTAGCCTTTGTCTCTGTGTCAGTTCTATCAGAAATCCCTTTACCAAAACTTCATTGAAGAAAATCATATTTTACAGTTACCTTTTTCTCCATCTCTTTTTTCCTCTCCTCACCACTGCTTGCATACCCAGGAACATTCTGAACACTGCCACCTGTCTCTCTCTCCCCCAGTTACTACTGTGTGTTCTGGCTTTGGTTATCTCCCATTCCTGCTTTACTGCCAGTGGCCACCCCCATCAATCCTGGCTGTGCTGACACGGTCCCACTTCCTCCAGTGTGGCACATTGCAGCTGAAGCAGGAGCGCCTGCAGAGCTCTGTCCCACACGACAACTCAACTATAATGTTAATGCATATCACTGGTAAGAATGTAGTATAGCAGGAATTTGCTTTGCAAGACTAAGACCCTTTATAATGATGCCATAATGGTTTTTTGCCTTTTCTTTTGTACCTCTTTTATGTACCTTTGTGGCTTTTTGTGTTCTTGGTGTTTCTTTTTGGCCTACATTCCTAGACTTAATATTTTGTTGAGTTAGGAGACTAAACGTCTTAGAAGCATCAGACACCAAGGTCCTCTCTGGAACACATTTTGTAAACTAAAAGATAGGTCGGTCCAGGGGAGGGTTCCTGGGGGAGGGGGGTTCACTTAGCCTCACTCACTGGGGAATCTTTGATAGATATGCTAAGACCTATAATTCTATACCCAATCTATCGTGTGCGCGCATTTTGGGGTGGGCATTTCGATGCGCATTTTCAGCGTGTTCCACCTGGACGGAGTGCACCAGGGATCCTTGAAATTAAAACCAAGGGAAAAGCCCCTTTTTCCCTTCTAACCATGTTCAGCTCTGATTTTAAGAACAGGGATCAAGGCATCAATAACAAACTTACTCTAAAGACGGCACAAGAGGTCAATTGGAACAAGAAGGAAACAAAAAAACCCGGTATTTGAAAGTACAACTGACTCCTTGCAAAATCTATTTTCAGGAATCTTTACTTGTGCCATCAGAAAGAGGTTTAGCACATGAAGTAAAGGAGGAAGAGAGATTCTGCTCTGCTGTCAATACCATATAATTAATGCACAAGGATGTTTTACTAGCCCATTTTTACTACCTTCACCTTTAATTTGCTTCACTATAGTGAGAGATGTGCATAATTTTAGGAATGAAGGTTACTCATAACATTTCTGCACATAAAGATTTGGCTTCACATTCTGAAGTAACAGTCCATGTTTCTCTGCTCTGTTGGTTAGGCTTTAGGTATTTAGTTACAAACATTGCATATGTTTCTAAATACATCCATCTTCCCAGATGGATTAAGAAATGTACTCAGTAACTGTCTTTTGTACCTGGAGTTGTACTTGTCTGTTTGACTGCTCTTCTCAGCACTATTAATACCTTCTTTTTGTTTTTTAAGCACCTGCCCTCTCATAACTCTGTTATCCATTGTTGGTATTCTCCCTGGCCTGATTTTCAGTTGTCTGGCTGGAGACCACCAGGTGCCTTCTACCCTTTTGGTTCCTGATGCACACACACAACACAGACCATCAGCACACTCTTTGTTTTATTACGTATTTTGTGGCAGTGAACTCAGATGCATTTCACCACTTAAATCTCTCTTGTTATTACTGGATTTGGAGCTTGAGGGTGAAAACACACTTACAGTTTTGTAGGCAGATAACTTGGTGAGTCATCTTTACTCCGAATGAGTTCATTGCATTTGTCAATTGTTTGGTAAACAGAAAAAGTGTCTCCAGTGCTATAAAGTACAGCTAAATTCTTGGCAAGAAGCCGTCTGGTAGGAGGTCCTGGTGAATTGTTTAATAAAGAAGTCAATTGTTCAATCAGTTTCTTCTGGTTTTCCCTTATATCAGCCTGGAAATAAAATCAGTAACCGGTTAAAGTTCAGTTAAATTTAAAAGTTACTTACAGATAATTAATGTAAATTATCTTTACTTTTCATTACTACCATTCTGATAGTGACATTCTGAACTACAAATGAACATTTTATTGCATTCTTGTACTTAAAGAGAAGACATTTCAAGCAAGTGACTATTTTATTCTTCTTAAAAAACTCAACACTTTTTTCAGACCATGATTATTTCTAGTAGCATTTCAAGCGTATTTTCCTTTTGGCATTTCTATACTTAAATCTTTCTCAAACAAAGTTGCCTTTTCTTGCTTTTTTTATGCCTGCTTTAAAATAAAAAAAATCATATAGAGTAAGTTTAGTAGCAAAGAAGTTTAAAGAAGAAACTGAGTTTCAAGAACTTGAGCATTAGAAAAGAAAGAACTTCCCTTAAAACAATCATCCAGTCTTATATAAATATTTTTAATACTATTAAAAAAAAACGAACCTGGCACTCTATTTAATTTACATATTTTCATCACAAATAATAACTCTTAAATAGCATTATTTTGGTTGCTTTACTCTTACATGTCTGCATAACCTATTTAATATACACCAAATAGTGAATCAAACAATTGGAGAGTTGGCTGGAACCAGATCTCTTATCATTTAGCTAGGAAAATTTTTAAAAGACAAAAAAGAGAAAGATGTTACATTCCTGCTTGCTAGAGAAGCATCAAATAATTGTGCAACACTAGGTGGAAGCATTACTGACATTCTTCATAATGGGGCTGCAAAATCTTCCAGTAATGAGTTAAAAAATAATTAAAATTCCTTTCATTGGACAAGTGGCTCTGTCACTAGAAGGGCTGTGACCAAGAAATTATAACATTCAGAAAGCTGCTGCTAACACTGAATATACTTTCACTCCTTGTCCATGCAAGACATGAGGCAAAAAACATTGCATATTGCTCTTTGATTTTAAACAAAATAGCAAAAGGATAGGCTTTTCTTCTCAAGTCTCAATAAACTTACTCTGCTAGTCACTGGTAAAAGTTTTTCCAAAAACTGTAACCATGCAAAAATGAACTCTGCTTTTTGAAATTCACCAAGCTGGTTATACGCTTCTTCATTAAGTAGTAAACTGTGAGCTAACTCCATTCCTTGAAATTTTCTTTAAATCTCCCAATACTGCAGAATGAAAAAAAAAATCCCACAAACTACCAAAACTTCATTAATCAGTTTTCTTCCTCGTTAATATCTGGCAAATCAGAAGTTTGAGCACCTAAACAGAAAAAAGAAAAAAAAAGTTAATAGAAGGTCAACAATCATATCATACATAATATTCATGCTTGACTTACTAAAATGAAAATTTCAAAGGAAAGCCTAATATAAAAAGTAAATTATAGCAGTTTTATTCAGAAGTCTTTAGTAATAGCAAATGTTTTTGGAAATGAGATAATGGTATTGATGTAGTATGCCAGTTGAAGTTAAATATACTTCAGAACCTATCAGAGGGGTTCCCACTGAATGATTTTCCTTCACCTTGTTTTGCATGAAGTGAGGTTTTCTAGTCCTTGATCATATACTTGAAAGTAATGACCAACTGACCTCAACCATAATGATTTTGTTATCAAGAACAAAGTGCAGCAAAAGCTGCAACTAACAATTAACAAACTCCTGTTAATTATATTCACAAATATAAATGCCGACATATTATTCAAACACTTTAGGTATTCTCAATGCCAAGGAATAAACAGCCCCCAGAATTTCACTGCTGAGCAAACCTCTAATAATCTCTTTCGGAAAAAAAATCCCAAACCCAAACTTGGAAAAAAAAACGGTTTCAAAACCCAAAGTTCAAAAGAAGTTATGTTTTACTTATGCCTCTCAGACTATTTTGGGAATTTCCACATTGTTGATAAGCAAACCAAGATGAAAAATACTTCTAATGATATCCTCCCCCCAAAATCTAAATGCCATATAGCCTCAAAATACAAAACAGAATATTCTGTAGGCTTCACAAATAAAAACAGTCAGGGAGATTCTGGTAAAATGTCAACCATATTTTAAACTCCCAAGTAAGTTATCCTTTTCAGAGGTCACTAAGACTGCTGAACACGGTTTTTCCTATGCAGTAACAATATTAAAGTGTAAAATGATCTGTCAAATAGTAGACAGGCAATATAAAGCATTGGTAAATAATTCAGTACTCAGGTTGTCATCAAATATAGAGCTGAAGGTTACCTTTACTACTTTCTACACATTTTAATGTAAAATTTAGTCACCAAAAAAAAAATTAGTCACATTTAATTTATTATAATGAACTGTCACTTCAAATCTACCTGAAATACCAAGCAGCTTGACAAGGCACCACACTATGAAATGGCAAGGAGACCTAAAGATAAATAGCACATTATACCTATACATATTCTGTCTGCCTAGGTATGTAAAAGTTCACAATTTACCAGTTATCTCACTTCTAGAACACTCACAGAATGTAGCTCTATCCTCACATTTTTTGAAACATAGCAAAAACAAGCAGGATTAAGTATAGAGTTTCATCACTGCTCAGCATGAAAATTACATGTATAGGTCACAAATGCTCCTTTTTTCCCTCAACCAAGGCCTGTTCTAATGTCTACCATCTCTAAACCACCTACTACCACAGCAACTTATCCAATTTACATACCCATCTCAGGATTACAACTCATAGTTGTTTTCCCTGACTGAAAAGATCACAGTTTGTTGCCAGATATTGGCACTTAACTTACCTAGCAGATAATTTCTTCTCATTGTAAAAACTGTCTCTCTGCTGCTCCAGGCTTTTGGATCAAGGATGTTAAGAACTCGATTTTCTAAGAAAATAATTAATACAAAGATCAATGTTAGGGAAGACAGCACATAAGATACAAGTGTCGTTTGTATCGAAAACAAGAGCTCCAAAGTCTTGCAATACCAACAATGTTTATTAATAGCTCACCAAAAAAGACTGGAGTTCCATGAATATATTAGCTCTTTATGTGTTACATTTAAATCCACCACATACACCACACAACTGGGTTCATCTAACTACTGAAATCACCTTTCTTATTTCTGTTTTGTTAACTCAGTTTAATTCTAAACCAGTAAAAAGTAAGTTCAAACAGCATAATAACCATAATAATTTTCTAGAGAGATTCTCCAACAACCAGCAGAACTCACGAAGGTCATTCAGCTGTTCTGAAAAATTAATGTACAATACTATCAATACAAGACATGAGGATTATCAATCAATTCTCCTAGCCTCCAGATACAGTTTTAATATTAGAATTCATGGGCAAAACCACTTCTTTTCAAAATTCATTCAACTTGAACTTATTCTGGCAGGACATGAAATACAGGTTGCATGCTATTTTAAAACCATTCACTTTTCAACCACTCTTTGAAAGACTGATACTGAAAACAAATTAAAAGTATATGTGTACAGGTAGACATCAGAGTAGTCCAAACTTCTTTTTGCCTGGTGAACCAGTGTTCAGCCTGCTGAAGAAAAGGTTCAAGATGACCTAATAGACTTCAAAAGGGAAGGTTACCAAGAAGATGAAAACAGAGTCTTTACTTCATAATTAAAACAAGTAAGCTTCCCTCTTGATAGAAAAAAAAAAAAGAGATTTTTCACTGTAAGGCTTATCAGCCTCTGGGACTTGTGCTGAGAAATTGAAGAACCTGTACCCTCAGGGGTTTCTACCACTTGACTGGACAAAGACATAAGCAATACCATCTCAAGGTATCATTGTAACTTGTTTTTAAATTAAACACTTCAATTGTATAAGCACACATTTACAAAACCAATCTAAATTTATTTATTTATTTTTAGCCTACATTAAAGAAAGAAAAAATGTTCTGGTGTAATTGCTGATCTTTATAATGAACACCTGCTAATACATCCAAAAACACTAGCATTTCTCAAAGAAAAGACTGTTAGTACTGAATTACAAAGGCTGACTGCTTATTATGCAAGAATTAGTTTTGTAGAAACAGAACTGTCCATACAGAAAAAAAAAAAAATTAAAAAAAAATCCCAGACCTGATCTTTCCACTGCTGGTCAACAATCCAACCTTGATTCCATGAACCTGTATAGAAAGTAGAAAGGAGACTTAGACTATAGAAAGTAGACTTACCTCCCTATGCAAAAAACTTATTCCAAACACTTATTGAGGTTCCCTTCAATAAGCTGTAAGCCTGCACACCAGGGATATTTATGAAGCTTCAAAAGTAATGATAAAAGAAGGGCACATGCATACAAACTTGGGAGAAGAAAGGCAAGAATGTAGGACATTAAGTTCTACTGCAGGACATTGGTTTTGTAGAGAACAGAGCAAAAGGCACAGTGCTCACAAGGCTACGCAAAGCTGAACACGAGCACAGAACATGGGGACGATCTGCACTGGATTAATAATAAATATGTCCTTGTTATGTCTACAAGATATTTCCAGGCAATTTCCAAGTGCAGAAGAAAACATCAAACCCAAAGCCACACTGTGCAGACACGAGTGGTGTCTAATGGAAGGCGTGGCACAGCCTGAATGTTCTGTCAGACACTGGAGCTGCTGGGCCATCATCACACAAGTAAATCGATGCAAGTACAACCTAAGCGTGTCAAGATGCACCTCTATTTACATGAAACCCATGTTTAGAAATGCTGGATTATTTGATAGTGCTTTTCCCCTGGTGTTATAATTTTGATGCTTCTCAATATAAAAAAGAAATCTGGGGGGAAAATGTGAAATTTAATTAAATGAGATGTATGCTATGCCATCAACCAAAATAAGAAGGCATACATGCCTGATGAAATCTTCATTTGCTAACCAGCATGATGTACCATCCTTTTGGTTTTGTCTTTAGGTAGCTGAAGCAATTATAAGAATTACTTTCCCATCAGTACTAACAGTCATAGATCCCGCTTTTTCTTTTTCCTGTGAGCTAAGTTTATTTTACATTTATACTATGCTACAAAACTGGCACACAGGTTTATTGGCCAAGGCAGAAGTTGCTCCTACTTATTACTAACAGAAAGTTCTTCATTTATCAACTGCCAATTTTACAAGCAGGATTGTTCAAGACTGGTCAGAAAAGAGCTCAGAAAAGCTCTTAGAGCAAGCACTAGATGGAATGCCACCCTGTAAATTGAAAAGAATAAAGGGTGAATCAAGCATTAAAAGGCAACACCAATTGAATTTCTGAAGTTTCTGACAAACCACAACGAGTAAAAAGGGACCTGTAGTCTTCTTTAAATAAAAGGTGACTCATCCAGGGTAAGACTGATCTTAGTAGCTGCCTTTAGCAATTGTCTTTCAAATATGAGAACCAACAGACCACCCATGACAAAGTTATAACAGAGTAAAAAACCCAAATAGACCTGTTATGTGTATCAAGTTCATTCCGAGCTAGGTAATCTCCTCAGGCTTTAAAAGATGAAGGAAGCAGACCATAGACTGCTGTATATCTTTCACATGGAAGTCTAAGTCAAAAATTGTAACATTACCAATGAAAAAGCTATGAGCAGTAATGGCAACTTAATGAATTTCACTCTTCCTCTTCCTTCCAACTCTTGGCATATTTTGCTGATGCACAAAAAAATAAGAAGTACCAAAAAAAAGTAATCTGCAATAGAGCAGACTCCTAACTTATCTCTCACTAAAAAATCAGCCTTTAAATTATGACTCATTATTTCAATTAAGATTGACACAAGTAATGGAAACTACCATACAGACCAAGGTTGTACTCACAAATTTATTTTCTTTTAAAATTTTTCACATTTGATCCCTGTTCCAGCAGTTTGTTTCTCTTTGCCATGAACAAGTGCTGCTCAAACAGAAATCTAATCAACCTCAGTTCTCTGAGAATGATGCTCAGGTGAGGATCTAATGCACAATCTAGATGAGGATCTAAGTCCTTTACACCGACTTCGTAGTGAAGAAAATGAAGTGCCATTTAACTTACCTTAATAATTATTGCTTATATTTTTCTAATTTCAAAAGTATTAACATAATTCTGCACTAAATCTGATGTAAGATAATAAACCTGTGGATTCAATTTTGTACCAATGACTCATCTAGCAGAGACACAAGTGCATATTATTCCTGTAAGAAACTACAGCTGTTGCTCATTGACAGTAATGAGTAACAGTAAAAAATTAATAATGGTAATGATTAAGATGAAAAATGACCAGTAACAATAACAACCAGTGTTTTCATAACAGCTGCCATTGGGCAGACTACACAATCAATGCCATAACCATCCCACTGCTGAAAAACAGAGCTGAAGCACATTTGTCAGCTTCAAGTTGACCCTCACTGCACTACAGTGGTATTTTAACTGACTTCAAATCCACGTTCTTTTTAAATTATTTATTAATAATAAATATTATTTATTATTAATAAATAATTATTTATATAATAATAAATAAGATTTATGATCATCTGCCTAACAAGTGAACCAACACGTTTAGGAGAAAGCCTTCCAGCCTGACACGTTTAATTCTAGCCATTAACAGTTGAGATCAATGTTACTCCCGCAGCAGTGTTTAAAAGTTTAATGGGATGATCGTTAGCAGTGCATCTGAGCTGACTGCGCGGGAGGCATCGATGCTCAGACCTTTGTTACACCCTCGCACGTACCTGTTCAGTGTCTCCCAAACATCAACAAAACTCCTGCCCTGCTCCCTTGGACTTAATTCTGACAAGAGAAACTGAGTATCACGGTCTTTGCCAGCAGGGCGGAAAAGCCTTAAAGCACCAGCCAAACGCAGCTACTATTGAATGAAACATAGATCAAAATCCAATAGTTACAGTGTACTTTTCATGCTAGTAGGCAAAACTAAAGAGGCCCCCAGGTCTGGAGAAGGCAAAAAGTGCAGGATCAAACTCCAGCAACTTCAAATGGGAGATATGCTTGCCCAGGAAATGAAGAATTTAGTTATCTTTAGTTGTAATCTAGCCAGAATTTATAGCACACACAGAAATAATCTAATTTAAATAAACAACAATTACAGAATCTCATTAATTTCATAAGGAATAAAAAAGAACTAAAATGTCAGCTTAAATGAGTTTGGAGTTTGGACACTTGAAATATATTGGAGTGAGAATATTCAACAGATAAAGATTTATAATTACTGGAAAGACAGAGCAGCCTTTGTTTACTTACTGACTGTTACAAACTATTACCAACTAACTCACAGAAGCAAAGTCTGCCTTAAAATCTTCAGTTAGAGAAAGGGAATTAGTACTTCCACATCCTTTGTGTGGCAAGATCCGCATCATTCAGCCAACTTGTACCTTTTTTCTATATACACGCGCCTTAAATTTTTGCTCCACAGAGCTACATGACATTCATAACAGTGACCCCTCTGTACATACTTTAGGTTCAGTAGTTCTAATCACGCTTGGCCTTTCATTCAACCAAAAAAAAAAAAAAAAAAGCTGGGAATTTCATGTGCCCTTTTACTGCTTGTATGTATTTTCAAACAAACATAGAAGCAAATGTAGGAAATTTCAGCACCAGGACAGGAAGAAGAGAGGGGAGGAAGAGACAGAGAGAACGTTAACTCCCCTGAAGAATGTTTCTTTAGCAGAAACACTGGTATGTTTCACTGATTAAATACTTCATGAAGAGGATTAAGAAAAACTCATGCAACCAGAGCCTAGTCTTTCAATACATACACACACACACACACCTGAATTTGTCACTGATTGGTCTCATCAATTTGAGTCAAATTACCCTTGGCATCAAACTGACAAGTGCTTTTCATCCAAAATTAACACACAGCCATAAAAAAGCCAGCTATTTTGCAGTGTTATGTTACATTGGTCAGCAGCAGGGAAATTTGAAGCCAAGCACAGAGAAGATGGGACCAACAGAGACATTTGACAGCAGTTTGCAAGAACAAGCCACAGGAGAAAGTCATCGCAAGACCACAACTCAGAGCACATGGAAAATAATACCAGGCCACAGAGGAGACGGTCCAAAATTTTAAGGCCTTTAAATCAAGCAGAACTGTAACTCATTACACCAAATTTTGAGTCCATTAGCATGTGAAAAACACAGCAAATAAATCTCAAGATTGAGTACTCATATGTTTTATTGTATATTCTATCCTATAAAGGAATTCAGTTTCCCTCACAAATCTTCCTTTTTAAATAAAAATATGTACACATTTGTATCACATGCTTATTCCAAACAGCACAAAGCAATGAAGAATCTGTCTGACTACAAGCAACAAAAAATAAGAGATGATTGCAGAACCATCCACTTCCTCTAGTTATTGCTGAAGATTTCAGACTAGGACAACTTTCACTTACGTCATACTTGTTATGCAATTATTCTGCTTAGAAACATGATTCTGAAACCATAGATGTTGAAACAAGACACTTTTCTTTCATTCTTTCCTCTTAATAGTGCTCTGGATGAAGAAATCTGCCACAGGAAAGCTATGTGTCTATTCTCTCACCAAAAATTTGGTAGCCTTTATGCAGGTACTCGTTAAAGACGCAATCCAAGTGCATCTCCATATATTGCATGCTCCACATACGTAGGTCGTGCAGTGTTCTCACAGTGCTCCAGGCTCTACTAAAGAACAAATATCATGCAGCCCAAATAGAATTCTTGTTAACTTCTCAGCTACTTTCTCTTGTCTTGCAAAACAAGGGGTTGTATTTTGATGTTTTGTCAACAATGATGCTCATACAAAGTACTTATTTGCTCCCACAGGAACAGTTCCAAACGACTGGGTTTCCTACCGGAATGCTTATCAAATGTTACTGATTTCCAACTTTGGGAGGAATTACACTGTATCTGAAAGAGCAATAAAGCTTAAAGGCAACAAAGACCTAAGTGAAATCTATCAGAATCCTTGTTCTGGGCTTCCTGGTTTTAAAAATATTCACTCAAAGAATGTGACCACCCACAATACTCATACATAACAGTGACACTGATAAGAACTACGACACAATATACATTTGCTGAAGTGTGAAGGAAATGACAAGACAATGTCTTCTAGGAATGCTGAATGATTTCTGTGAAGTTTTGAGGACAAAGCTTGACATAATTAGAGAAAAATACCCTAAACAAAAGTGCCTGAAAATGCAATAGCTGTTTTAGCAATGCAAAATGTTAAAGACATTTTATAAAAATTTCAGAAGACATTCATTCATCATGTTAAAAAGTACATACACTTTACTTTCATGTCTCTTATCACCACTTTAATTTTTATCTCCACATGAGAAGAATTATTCCAGGAAACCAAGAAACAGCAACATTCAGTTACTGAGAAATATAAACAGCCATTTCCTAAGCTCCACAGCGGGCACTACTGGCACACTCTGACCCCTCTGGCCCTCACAACTCCTGAATCTTATTTAGGTTCATTTCTGAAAGTTTCAGTCAAAAGATAAACTTGGCTCCATTATAGGGACCTCTTTTTGTATACAGTCAACCGGGCAAACTGCATATAAATAATTAACCAATGCTTCTAATAGTTGGAAAAACAGTATCATATCTATTACTGACAAAGTGAGTTTAAATTTTCTTTTTCCCCAAAACTGGACTAAGTAAACTTCAAAAAGCAACAACTAGCCTCAGTCTGAATAAAAATGCATAGAACGCTTTGGGTTTATTTCTTTGCAGATTTGAAACGTGGTGTGATAGCAAGGCAAGTGTATGAAAACCACAGAAGTATAAACATCCACCTACTAGCAATAGTTTCAATATGTGTCTGAACATAGCTTTAGTCCTGAGAATGTTGTAGACAGTATTGTTTATTTAATATAGACAAAATATACCAAACTAAGTATGCTGATAGGGTGGGGTTTGTTGTTTGTTTGGGGGTTTTTTGTCACAATGACAGAAGTTTCAAGAAATGAAATTATTTGTTAAAATGTTAAATTGACTTACAGTAGGTGATATATATGCACATGGATTATCCAAAGTGCAGGCTGATTTTAGCTACCAATTTTCTGCTAAAGTAAATGCTGAATCCAGTCTAGCTTAGCATTAAATTAAGCCACCAGGAATTTTTGTTGAACATATACTGAAATCCCAGAAAATGATACATATTTCTCCTGAAAACCACTATAGCTTTTACTATAATTAGACTTCAACTGCACTGAAACACCGACAGAGAAATTTAGCAGCAGCAGCAGAAGCCTCACAGATGCAAACTCTGCAGGAGACTTGTTTGGCAGATCAGAGATCGCTATCCGGGCACAAATCACTGACATACCTCACTGCACTGGTTCTTTCTCTAGGTATTTTACATGGCTGTTCCCCAAAGAAAACTCCAAAACAGCTCGAAAAATGTAACTGCCTAGAGGTTTCAAGCCTTTTTGGTCTGCAAAGTAGATATAGATATACTGTGTGTCTTTTAAAGGTTCTGCTACCTGAACCCAGTAAGAACCATAAAGGTAAAAGCTGAATGGAATAAATATCCCACAATCTGAAAATGTTTTTGTTAGAAGGTGTTTTTAATCTCCTGCCTCATTAGGATGTTCTGAATCTTAAAACAGAAGATCATCCTGCATTAATAACATTTTTGATGTGTTGGCATACAACATCATGAACTAGTCAGTCAGTCAGATATTTTACTGACTACAGAAACAATCCTCTGTTCAATAATCAAGCACAAGTTTTCGATGTATGGCTAGACTTCATGTAACATTAAACTGGCTTCCTCCCCCCACCTCCTTTTCATTGTGTCAAACCATCAGGAAAAGAAACCCAAGCTCCATTCAGCACACAACCAGAAGTAATCTGTCTTCAGGGTCTCAACTGTTATTTCATACATGCATTAAGAATATTACATATCATGTAGCAAAACACTAACGCATACAATATAGCTTGACTATTTCTGATGACAGGAAAAATATTTCTGGCATGTAAGACTAAAATAAATGTACAGTTCATTGGAACAACTGCAAACACCTAATCCTACTAAATCAAACCCCAAACTCAAAGAAACACTACAAATAATGAATCCAAAATTCAAAATATATCAAATTTCACTTACAGAAGCACAGAGCTGGACTCACCTTAACTTTTATCTGTCTTCCTCATCTCCTGTCATCCTTCCACCCATATCTCAATAAACTTTACTCTTAACTAAATTTACAACCCCTATTACTGTTTCCCTCATTCAAAAATGTCAACACTAATGCAACTTTACAGGTTTTGCATCCCTGTGTAAGGTTTTTACCAGTTATACGGTGTAAACTTTATCATTGTCCTATCCAGACAACCAGGAATCCAAACTGCAAAAGCTTACAATAACATTTCCAGATATCAGAATGTCCAATATTGCTACCCCTCCCCAAATACTCTCAATTACTAATATTTACAAGAAAATATAGAACCAGACCCCCAAATCACGGAGCCTCGGTGCAAGGGAATGCCCAAGCCCTGCCTGCAGCCGCAGGGTCCGTGTGGCCCGCGGCAGGCGGGCAGGCAGGCGGGCAGGCAGGCAGCCGCGTTCGGCACCCCGAGCCTGGCGGCACGGCCGCCCGCCGCCGCTCCCCGTGACACCGGGCGGCGCCCGGCTTGCCACCTCCCTGCCCT
>VZRO01001750.1:393767-410012 GCA_013397915.1 Daphoenositta chrysoptera | reverse complement strand
GCCGCCGGGGCGATGAGCGGCTCTGCGCTGGGGGGGCACAGCCGGGGGCTCGCGCTCAGCGCTCTCCCACCGAACACGGCGACAAAAAATCCCTCTCGGTGATGCTTTGTGAAGGCAGCTCAGCTGGCACTGCTGGGATTTGTACCTGGCTGCGATCAGAGTCTGCCGTGGCTTCTGATTTCCACTCCACCCCTCAGGCATCCACGTCCGTACTTCCCTGGGAGGGCCCCCGGGCACTGCACAGGACAGTAACAGGAACAGGCCCTTTATATGAAGCGTTCGTCAAACCCAACATTTGCAAAAGTTGTTACTCCTGGGTTTCATCAGTGTAAGCTGTCATCCCAAATCGATATGGGATTCCAAGTCAAGGAGTAATTCAGTGTCTTACAGACAAGGTCGGCTGAACCTCCTCCAGGAATTTCACCTCCTTTCTCCTACTGCATAGGTGGTCCAGCTGGAAGAGGTTGCTTTGTCCCTGAGAATTACACCCCTCCAGATTTTCATTAGTGAACTCACTGGTCATGAGAAAATATCCATTGGAGGGATTTTCTTTAATGTATTCTGTGATCAGTATAAATTCTATCTTAAGAAGAAAGTATATGTCTCTGAATCATTTTTTAGTTTTAAAATAAACAAACAATAATCTTATTGTAGTTTCCCAGCTGATGCCCAGCCATGTTTGGAATCCAGGACCCAGATTCTCTCCAAAAGCTGTGTTTTCTGAGACTATCATCTTTTAATTGGTGCAAACAGAATCTCAGAATCATTAAGATTGGAAAAGACCTCTAAGATTGAGTCCAACCTTTGACTGATCACCACAATGTCAACTAGACCATAGCACTAAGTACCACGTCCAGTCATTTCTTGAACACCTCCAGTGACAATGACTCTACCTCCTCCCTGAACAGTCCATTCCAATGTTTAACGACCCTTTCCATAAAGAGATTCTTCCTGGTGTCCAATCTGAACCCCCCATGGCACAGTTTGAGGCTACGTCCTCTTGTGCTATCACTGGTTGCCTGGGAGAAGAGGGCGACCCCCACCTGGCTCCAACCTCCCTCCAGGCAGTAGAGAGGGACCCATTGTGGTAAGGAAATAATATCTGGGATACATAACATTAGGAGCCAAAATTGTTTCTAAACCTTGCATAAGCTTGTACATTCGACTTCACATACGTTCACTATGTAAAGTTTACGTGCAGAAGATCCTCTGTGAACATCTGTACTCAGTTATGCAGATGATGCTGCTGAGAAATATTTCAAAGAGCACATGCAGGGCTGATTACATCGTGCTGTAGATACCACAAGCACCAGGCTTCGTTACCATATATGGACCCTGGTTTCGTTTTTGCTAAACTGACTGTGATAAAAAACATGAGCACTGATGCAATGACCTTTTAAAAATGATTCTAGCAATGGATGTGGTAATGAAGAATATGCCTCACACCTAAAGCAGGAAATTACTTACATATTCTATTTCACAGAAATCAACTCTACAAACTCGTACTGATGTAAAGGTGCTAACTTGTTTTCAAAAATCACATACATTCTCAGGAAAGAGTTATTTGCTAAGTTAACCTCATTTTGATCAAGAGCTGAGTTGCTGATACTAATACAGTGATTTGCAATTCACTTGTGAGAAAGGTCAGCTGAACAATTTATATTCAAAGACTGTTGGTCTTACAACTTTTTCCATAAGGAACTCCAGAAAAACAAGGGCTCTCTTACAGTCCTGAGGTACCAGAAACACCTGGCACTATTTGTGAAGGATGGATAATGTTTAACTCAGAAACAAATAAACAACCCCAAATCTAGAATAATTTTGGAAGATTATTGCTGCTATTATCATTATTATACCTATTATGCACTCTCTTATGGTAGCAGGCAGAGACCCACTCAAAATTAGTATCTCATATTTCTGAGTGTTACATGAACACAGGGCAAGACAAAACATCATTCATTAAGAACTAAAGCCTTGCTCTGTTTTTCCCAAGAATTATCTTGCCCAGCCCCCCAGGACACATGATATCAGATCTAAGTAACGCTTTGTTAATGCTAAACTGATATGAATCAATTGGAATAACAAGGCATATTGATGCAGGATGTTCCTCCCATCTCTGGGTACGTCAGCTTTAGGGTTGCTTTGTGCCAGCAGTGCCTACATGAGGGCAAGAGTCTGTCTTCATTGGATTTATAGCTAACCTTGATTTTTATTATTATTTTTTCCTAAATTGGTCAACAGACTGTTAACCATGCACTGATTCAAATTAGTGTCTACTTTAGCAGTTGTGCATGCCATTTTTATTTTTCCCCTTTCAATCGGAAATAAAAAAAAATGCTTGTGCAAATTTATAGTAATTTGTTCTAAAACAGAAAAAAATATGACAGTTAGATGCGTTCACCATGTATTAATTCAATTTTCCCTTTCCCCATTAGTCCTGATTGTGCTTCAATAACAAATTACTTAATAAAATAAGCAACTGGCAAATAATTGAAACGCACAAACCTACTGATCAGTCTTCTCATTAGACTATTTTGGTAAAGTGGGTTGACTGATTTAGAGCATGAGTCAGTTCTGCCATACAAATTCCAGACATAGTAGAATATCTATACAGTCACATATGCCTCTGAGCTAAATATTTTCATTCTTTCAGCTTTATAATCCTCAGTGACTCTAGAGGAAGAAAAAAGAATGTATGCCTTTGAATTCAGTGGGACTGTCCACGCATGAGTAAGAATCACAGGACTAGGGGCCTGATTTGAATCAAATGTTACACCACCAGATAATTACATGGCAAACAAAACCAAATTCCATTCTATTTTAAAATCATTAAGAAGGGATATCTTTAGATTAATTATAAGATTAACCATTTAGTTTTACTTTCTGGAGGCATGTAGAACCTAACATATTTTGGCCTGTCCTAGCTTTTGCAATACTTTAGGTACCAATCTTTTTTTTTTAACACATCGAATATCAAAAATATTGTATCGTTTTATGCTACGATACTGCTGAGATTCTTTTTATTCCCAACAGAGTTCCTTTTTGTACTATCACAAAATGCAAGGCCTGAATTCCTGCCAAGCAATTACATAGGCCTGTTGTTGTTTTAAATCCTAAAACGCAAATAAAAGTATTGTGCAGGCTTAGATAATGTTAGGTACAGCTACGAACATGGATGCAGGAAATAAGAAAGTTAGATCTAGGGAGGGATTGCCAGCTGAACACTAAGGCCTCCCATAAACCTTTTACATTCACTCTTAATCCAAAACTTTCATTGTGAGTCTCTTTTCTAATGGAGCACATCTAAATAGCATTAAGCTCCTTTCTTGCACATTTTTAACACATACTGATGTAATAGGGCATCTATTGTGGCAGTTTCACCAGTAAAGACAATTAAAGTGAATGGAAAACCATTTTAAATGCAGAGTAATGAGATACATATGAATTAGAACAGTAAGGCAGGAATGCCATTTATTTGCTTTCCCATGCTGTCTGGATCACTCCTATTTTAGAAATACTATGAGGTGTTATTTGTACTGATACCACACTGTGCATTGAGGTACTCAAAGTGCTCTGTGAACATTAGTAGCTCAAGTCACATTTGTGAGGCAGAGGCTGAAGCAGGAGGTGGTGAAAGGCAACTTCCCGTAGCTCCAATGAAGGTGAAGAGAGGTTAAAGTGTACTGCCTTCTGATGGAAAAACAGGATCAGAGGTGATTTTTTGCTTTTAGTGAAAGGGGAAAAACCCAGTGGTTTTAAACCTCTTTTCCCCCCGTTTTCACTCTTTCTTTGTATCACAGATGGAAAAAGTGGAGCAGAAAATTGCTTTGCCCAAAGCCACACACTGGCAGTAATTGAACTAGAAGACAGCATTGGTTTAAATGGAAAATGTGCAATACAGTCACAGTATTTGGGCTATTTTAACTGCTGTTTCTTTCTCTTGTCCACATACACCATCTACTTTTCAACTGTATTTGCACGGCACTTCTGCTAACAGAATCTTGGGGGGATTCCCAAACTGTGAGCTGCTTTCAAGAAGCTTCAAGAAAATAAGAAGGAATAAATAGAAAGTACCAAATTCACCAAATTCTTGAGAGAGTGTCTCAAATTTTGGGTGTTGTTTTCCCAAGAAAAAGATTAAGGAGGAAGCTCTGCTTTCTGACCTTGTCCAGCAGTTGTGACTCTGATGTCTAGAATAAAGCAGCTGATGGATCTCCCAGACAATCCAGTCTATCCCACTGTGCTGTGCAATACATTGAACAGAGTGATGGTCATTGTTTTGTTCAATTTATGGTCTTAAGGACCAAGACACTGAAAACAAAAATAGATAGCCATTTATTAGATGAGAACTGAGATGCAAAGACGTTAAGAAATGAAGTCAGTCACAACAGAGGTTGGTGGCAGACCTCAGGTAATGCCTGTGCACTTGTGGAGACCATTCCAGCCCTCTGTGGCATACTGCTACTCCAGCTTCGAAAGAGAAACCATGTGTTTGAAGGAGTCCCTATAGAAGACAGTAATAGAAACTAAAAGCAAAAAATAATGGAAGCTTAAAAGATTGATTCCTCTTTCTCCAAAGAAGCTGTTTTTATACCAGAGGTGAGATTGAGGTTCAGCAGATCATACTTTTAAATCCAAGTAGATGTGGAATTTTGTTGTCAAAGAGGAGCTAAAGAGCAGTCGTTGCATTGAGTCACAATAAGGAATTTTTGTGGAGCTTTTGTGGTAAATGAGATCAGACATCACGGATGCATTAAAGGACCTGCTGAAAAGCACCACAAAGGCTGGCTAATATCCAGCAGCCCATCAAGTGGCTGCCATTTCAACATGGGGAAGCAACTGTCTGCAGAAACTGTTATGTGCAAAATCTTGTTATGGGCAAAAAGAAATCCACCCTATGTTTAGAGTCACACCAAATTTATTTTAATTGCAACCTTAGCAATTTAATCAAATAATTATTATCAGTCCAAATCTAATTATTGCAGAAAAACAAAGGAAATAAAATTAAAGAAACAGTATAGAAAGTCTCAATAATACTACAGTAAAAATTGTTATGCAAGCACTATTTAGTACCTACCCTTACCCCTTTTCCTGGTATCATGCTTCCCATTTCACCTCCTTGTGGCTTCTGCCTGGTAGAGGGAGCACAATGGATCATCAGCATCTGGAGTCCTGTGCCTGCAAGAGTATGATGTTGGTGTTTATGATTTCTTCTTCTTTCTCTCCTTTTTTTTTCGAAATAGCTCTCACTTGGGGCTCTTTTTGTACATTTTCTAATAAAGTTTTACTCTTTGCTTTATCTTCACTGGCTTGCAACTATGTATTTTTCTTTTTGTTCATCTTAAGTGTTTTGCTTTTTGTTTATCTCATATACTCATTCTTTCTTCTCTTTTTTATCCCTAAGAACAGTTATGTCCAGCTCCAGGTTTGTATTTCTTTAACTGACCATTGGCAAGTTGTTTATAGCCTTGGGACTCTCCAGTGCCATCCTATGCCCAATCTCTTACTATCCCATGCCTCTACATGGCAGCCAGTGTCTTCACTTCTCATTGTTGCTGCTGTTTTAATAGGCCTGTATTTTTGTACCCTGTAACACTGTGTTAGTCATAAATATATCATTCTACTCAGAATAACTAGTAATTATTAATATCTACATAACAACTGTGGTTACACATAAAACGAATTTGCCATAGTCTCCTGTCCTTAGAAGAAATTTGGTACAGCCAAATCAAATCAAACTGGAGCTCTGAGAAGCCTCAGAAAGTTCCCATTATAAGCCTCCATCCTGAGCTCTTGTAACTCTTGGGACAGTGCCTGAGGGCTGTCACCAGCAGGAGCAACACAGTCGCAAGTATTAGTGGGCTACATGCTATTTATTAACTTCCAGTTGTGGATTAATATTTGTATGTTGCAAATTTGTACGTTGCATACTCTATGTAGCAGCAGAGGTAAAAATTTCCAGAAAGGGCATGGGAAGGAGGCAGGAACGCTGCTGAGTAGAGAACAGGCTGTTGCACCTGAACTCATTAGCGAGGGTTTATGAGCCCGGTTCACAGTCCACACAACACACTGGGTGTGTACGCAGCACACAAGGTCACAAAAACCTGGTTTTGCATTTCCTGTGTGGCAGCTGAATTGGAGACATAATAGCATAAGGACGACTCCTGACTTTATAGGTTATTTCAAGGAAGTGGGGAATATTAAGCATCTTCTAATAGATATTCTCTAAGTATAGAACAGGATCATTATTTGAGTTTTTGTCTAGTCATAGAACAGAAACTATTTAAAGCAGAGTCAGGTCATCTGTTTAAAGCATATATTCATAGTTGAAGGGAATAAGCATTTGGCTTTGAAAAAGTAATTTTAATCAATTTTTTTATCAGTATGGTCCAGCATGTTATTCAGAAAGGGCTTCCTTCAGTAAATGGATTGTGAATCAATAGCAGATATAAATAAAGCAGTACAAAGGGCAGAGCATTCAACAAGCTGCCAATCCCTGGAGCAGAAGACAGCAGTATCAAGATGGATACGCAAATAAATCAGAAATGGGCAGATAATACACAAATATCCACCTTTTTGCAGAAATTTCAGAGTTCCGTCTGGCCCTAAGAACCACTGAAATGTACATCAGTTTTTGTGTGCTTTATATGACAGACCACTGTGGGATGGAGTTTAGTTTGAAGTCTGTTTTTCACTAAACATTTTCAAGCTTATCCCTCTTAGAAATCACAGAGTTCTTTAAATATAGAGAATGAATTGTCAGGCTGCCAAAGATCTTTCTGGAGACAGGAAATAAATTAAAAACTGCAGACTTTGTATTATACCTCAAAGGATCAATTCTTGAGATACACTAAATACCCACAATTCCTGTAAGGTCTGTGAGAAGTGGTATTACTCAGCACTATTTAGGATTTGACCTCCAACAGAAAGAAGAATTTAAATGTTTTTTTCAAGCACACAGATGAAAATGAATTTGTATTAGTCATTTGCATCAGGACAATCTTATTTAAATGGTGCTAGTAGGAACTTTGAGCATGACTCATATTGTGTCTATCATAACTGTTAATTATTAATGAAAAAATATGTCATTTGGGTCCTTATAGCTAATATTTCTAGGCCATTTGTGTAAATGGTTGTTTTTAACTGTGAGAATGTCAGTTGCCAGGAATTCAATATCGTTATTTATTTCATCATTATAAACCATATATTATGCTAACGTGAAAAAAAATCTCATTACTCTATTATCAAAACTATAATCTTCATATCTGTGAAAAAAATGTGATTTTCATGGCATAGTTTGAGCCGGTAGATTACACATTCGTTTATTACAATAAAGATAAGGACAGAGTATTTGTAACTACCTGCCTACAATTTAGGATTGTGCAAGCTGCCATCCTCACTACCATAAGGTTTTACACATCTTCCAGAATAATTTCTTATTCAAATAGCAAATCTGGATAATTGCTGCAAACCATAGAAATGTCTGATTTCACTTTGAACCCTTCCAAACCATAATGCTGCATTAAAAAGAGAAACTTGATTCATAGGATGAACACATTTGAATCAGTTTTGAATTTGCCACATTCTAATATAGCTGTTCTGTTCTAACTGCCTTTCAAGACAGAATTTCCCATAATATCTTCTTAACACCATCTGTTAATAATGTTTATAACAGAACTGCATAGGGGGTCAGCTGGGAAGGGGGCCCCAAATGTACCAACACTGTTTATAAAAGGAAAGCTAGTCTCTGCCTAGCAGCTTCAATGGACAAAAAGCTGGAAGGAAGCAATAGGGGCAGAGGGAACAATGAGATGGCAGCATACATTGTACCATCTTTATTTTTGTTTTCATGTGAATGTTTCTGTTCTTTTCCTGAGGCTCTGCTATGAAAGAATTGAGTAGACAGCAAGACCACAGTAACAAGGGCATAGACCAAGCCATAGCAGGCAGCCTATCAAAACACATCAGAGATTTCAGAATGCAAACTTCAAGCACGCAATTCAGTGATAGTGCTGGTTTCTAGATATGCCTCACTTATTCTTCCCTGCACAGCCCATGATCAATCCTGTACTACCTTAAGTCTCCCACCCTTACACACTCTGGTTGGGGGAGACGGACTTTTTTATTTAGTACCTACTCTCTAGGAGGCTAAAATTTCAGTGAATTTGTTTTCAATATATGTTACAAAACATTGTCATGTTATAGATAAAAAACATAAAGGCAAAAACTGACGTACGTACATCTAAAGTGTTCTTTTTTAGCAATAAACCACTTCTTCAAGCTATACATGTAATACTTCTTTCATTATTTTTTAGTAAAAAATGATTGCATTATCCCATTTTTGTTGATAAATGTTTTGAATTATTGGATCAATATTAACAATTATTTTGAGCACACTTCAGTGCATATGAACAAAAAACACATACTCATTATAGCAAGGTTGTCTCAGGAATCCTATTCAATGGGATTGGCAAAACCAACACAGATGAGTGAAAGCCTTTTTAAAACTATCTCCTAAGGCAATCAAGAACTTAAATGCCTAGGAGAAAAAACAACCAAACAAAAGACACCAGTACTGTATTCAGGATACAATTTATTTTTTCAAAAGTCAATCAGATGAGTGTAAGGACCATTTGTATCCAGTTTTAACACCTGCCTGTTTCCATATGTGCCATGCTTGACAAGAACACCGGCTTCCATACATTTGGCATTGGCAGCCAGTTCTTTTTCACACAAAGTCACAAACTGAGAGTAAAGTTCCAACCCTTTTTCTTTTTCAATGTTTGCATGGTACTGCATCTTTCTTCCCTTTGGTTTACCACCTAGAGTAGCTTGTGGTATGATGAGTACGTCGCCTGGTAAATCAAGAACAGAAACAAACTCGCCGTTTTCGTTTTCACTTAATTTAACATTCAACAGCGTATTGACTGCAAATAAAAATAAAATAATAGTTAGTATAACTGAAGTGAATTAAACAGGACATCATAAACAAGTTCCAACAAATATTTTGATGTGTGACAAACTATTGAGTAAAAGAAACTGTTTACTAATGAACTGAATCATGGACAATCAATAAATACTTAACCAACTAATATGTCTGAGTATTGTGATGAATGTGAAGGATATTAATATCATATGTCTAAAGTTCTATTTTTGGGGGAAGTGATTTGCTATCTAAAATCCTAACGTTGATTCTAGTTGGACACCCCCAAAAGAACCCAGGATGCAATTAGTGAGCCCTCCTTAATTGCTTGATACTCAGATAGGCAGCATTGGCACAACACTCCACACTGTAGGACACCCCATCCTCAGTGCACTTTGGAGAGTGTTTTGCCCTGACTCTCTTTTCGTTCTGCTTGCACTAGTTTGCAGCAGGACCCAGCACTGATGTGAACTGAAGGCACAGCTCCACAGTTTGGTCTCAAGTAGAGTTAAGTGTCCTTCAGTGTTCCACTTTGACACATGCAGCTACCAGTTTGTCACTTGAGACAGGAGGTGGGCAGGAAGGTCAGAGGCAATTTGGCTTGTAAGCCAGAACATTTAAACTTGCAAATAAAACCACCGCATTTACTAACATTAGATTTTCTGATGTTTCTATAAATCAAATCATTACCCGAACTCTGTAAAAGCTGGGAGGATACTAGTCATGCCTTCAAACCCATAAATGTTTAATTTTGTTAGAAGCAAAAAGAGCTGAGTTGTGAGTCAGGAACCAAAACCACACACATAAACAGATTCAAAATGTATTTAGGAAACAATATTCTCTAAGACAGGCACTCAAGGAGGATGGTCCTAGATTAATCTCCTCACAGGAAACAGAACTTTCTTTTTCAGGCCTGTTTTAGCTGCCACATGGCTGAAAATGTAATTATTCTCAAGTAACATTCTCACGAAACCCTCACAAGAACAAAATAAATTTTCATATCATAGATTTAAATATTTAGCATCACAGAAAGACTGTGCCCTCCAAGACCAAGAGAGAACCCCCCAGGAGCTGCTCTCAGCGTTTTCAATAGCATCTGTACTTGTGCACTGCTGGTCCCAGACAGTAGCCTGAAATAGACTATTGTTACACAACATTTAGCCAAATCACTAGTATCAGCCAGCCACAGAAAAGGGGCACTTTTATCTGGAATATGTGGAATTATCTGGAATTTCCCGGGTGATCCAGTGCTACTGCTGGAGGAAAGGAGGGAGAAGTCATGATGTAAAAGTAAAAAAAAAAAACAAACAAAAGAGAACCAAAAAAAAAAAAAAAAATCAAGCCAAAACAGCAGTGGATGAAGACAGAAATCGCTACTATTTGACCTTATCCACAGCATCTTCTCTGCATCAGTATAAATGTTAAAGTGCACGTGGAGAAGAAGACAAGAATTGCAGACGTTGCTGTTATCGCTTCTGAACCAGAAAACTGCACATGCTAACAGTGTCTGTAAGTACCAATGAAGGGAGATGGGAAAGACACTGTTTCATTAGCCACACAACTCCCTCTACTGGCTATAATTTTAAATATTCTGCACATACAGTGAGATCAGTGTTAAAATACTTATCTAAGCAAGCCATGAACTATTCAGTTCTGTCCTGGACTGAATCTGCTGCCCAACACATGTAATATATTAAACAGCAGGCGCAGCATTTTCTCCTTTGCTAGAATGTTATCAGGGGATTTGGTTCTCTAGGTTGGTCATGAACAGACAGACAGAGAAAGAGGCATGGACAACTGTCAAAAGAAACAAGACAGACCAAACTGTTCTTTCAGCCAGGTGATTGATTTAGAATGATGCCATCTCATGGCTCCAAATGGTTGCTACCTTCTCTGCCTCAACTGCTTTTCTTCCTTTTCAAACAAGACAATAATTTATATGGATTATATCATACCAATTTTTGGGACAAGATCCTCATCAGCACCTTTGAAGAAGCATATGTAGATAACAAGCCCTCTCTGGATCTACAAAAGATTACAGAAAACAATGTCAACGTTTCTCATTATCTACTATGCATGCTTATCATTAAACTGGTATCAAAAATGACAAAACCACGTAAAAAAGGTTCAAAGAGTAGTTTTAGTTATTTAGTATCGCTTCAGACATTAAGTTTACACACCACACTGTGGAAGCTTGTAAGATATATACTGATTATCTGCACAATGCTTCTACATACAATAAAGACAATTTATTAGCTCCATGTGAAGCCATATTTAGTTGGAATGTTGAATGTACAGTATTAACATAGATAAGGTGACAAGATGAAATTAGTATCCTTAACTCCAGCATAAGAAACAATTTAAGCTTTTTTCCTATCAAATGTACAGCTAAAATAATTTTCAGTGTGAATTATATTTCCAGTTATGAAACATGACAAACACCACAGGACTTGTCAAAGAACTGAATTTTATTTTGAAGTTGAAAGTAATCTAGTACAATTTAATTCTGAAAAAAATACATTAAAATACATTTAAATATGATGACCAACAACTGTGAAGTTGTTCAGAATATTATAAAGTTGTTCAAAATACAATTTATCAGCTTGGGTAAAATCTAACTGGCAAAATGGAACCTTTCACCTGATTGGTATAGACTAAAGGATATGCCACTTCTTTAGCATTCAGAGGGACTACTTGTAAGAACTATGCATTTGAGGGAAGAATTAGGCCTATACTGAGGACAAAGCACAAGAACACTTTTGTGTAGCTTTTCTGCTCACTTGGTTAGTCCAGGAGGAATGCACGTGCAACAACCCGTGCTTTACTAAGCCAAACTGATAGGCTCTGCAGCCAGCAGCAGCTGCATCTCATGCACAGGTACACCTGAATGGCTTAACTTCTTTGGGAAAAAACCCAGAGTATCCACAGGCAGACACGATATAAAGAAACCTCCCTGCAGCTTTGTCAAGAATAAGTATCTTTTTAATTTTGTTGGAGGAAACATAAACGTCAACTTGTGAAATACCACTGAAGAGATGTTAAATACATTGGGGCAGGAAGGAGTTATTAATACCAATTTTATCAAAGCAAAAGGATAGAAAATGTGAGTAGTTTCTTAAAAATACTTTAGAAATTTTTCCTCTATTTTTTTCCCCTTTTCTTGAAATGATAAAGGTTTCTGGTGAAGAAATCTTAGCTATACACATGAGATTTTGTCCCTTTGTTATTGCAGAGATTATACAAAATGCTCAAGGCAATGACTGAGAAAAGCTATGTCTTCTCAACTATTTTTCTAGTGACTAACTTCTGAAAAAAGAGAATACTCTTTGTAGCCAAAATGTCACTTGCTGAGAACTTGCAAAAGCTTTACATGGCTCCTTTCAAAACTCAATTTGACCACTGCAGAATATTATACAGATTCCCAAATGACTACTATATTTCATAAACACTGTAGGAAATTTGATGGCTGGAACCTCAAATTTCAAATCAACTGCTCAAATAAGGGAGAGAAATGCAGACTGCCAAACATTAGATATCCTCACATGTTTAGCTAAATATTCATTCCAGAAACAGACTGGTGTCAGGATATTAATAGGCAACAACAATGCACAAATAGCCACTAATATTTTTGATAAAATAGGCCAAATGCATTTGGTCTAGCTATTGGTCTAACCCCAGCATGAGAAATAAGTGACTCTGTGATACAGCACACATCACAGAAAATAATTTTAATTCTGAGACTTGTGACAGTCTTTTTTTTTGCACAGTCTCACAGCAGTAATGATATTCTGCTAGCAGCTCTTTTAAAGACACAAAAAAATAAGTGACCCTTGCAAGTCCTAAGGCCAGACAGATAAAGATTAAGTAAAATAATTCATGATTCTTCCAGTCTCTGTCCTTATTTGATGTCTGTTTTTGAATAAACTATTTATCACAAGATGAGACACGCATATTGAAGGAAATTAGAGGGACAGAAGGTTAAATGAGAAAACAATTAATTCAGAGACAAGTTAAAGTTGATAGAGGATGTTTCTATTTATACTGCATGTTTATGGTCTTCTAGAACACTTTACAACCATGATGCAGTTGAAAACTGTGCAACTATTTGTAAGCTGAAACTTACGGTTTCAACTATGACTGAAAAGTGTGGTTCAACATGTGCAGCCATGTATCAACTCCTTGTTAAGTCTTACTTGGTTCTTTAGTTTTCTTAATTGAATAGAAGATGTAAAATTGAATGCAGTTACAAGACCAAACCTAATAATAACATAGGTCAATCTGACCTTATATCAGTGTTCCAGGTGTCCTAAGACTTGTGCTCATTGTCAATGTAATGTGTAAACCTTTGGAACCAAAGCAAAACCATTGCCATTGCTGCAGGTCCTCTGTAACCTATCAAAGTCTAGTTGGCTACTCCTCAGATCTGTATTTAATGCACAAAAATTTGAGCAAAATAACACAAGTAAGAAGATCATAAATTCAACATACTGACGTGCAAACAGCCACTAAAAGGAACCTACACAGTGACAGGCAGGCAGGTGGTCAGGAAAGCTGTGCTCTACGTGGATCTACAGTTAGCAGTAAAACGCCTACATAAATAAACCAGCAAAGCAAGGTACTGCTTGGTATTTATTATACAACTGTCCTAGGTAATCATCAGATCAGGCAACCTGCATCATGAAGGGCTGAAATACCCAGCCCTAAAGCCATACAGACAGCCTTAGCAACACTGTCTCCAAATGCTGCTCTTCAGCTCTTTTGCAGGAAAAAAGAAATAACTGACTCCTTCCTCACCCTCCTTACTAAATACATTCATCTGCATTTTTTAGGATTTCGTTAGCAAAACTGAAATATATTCTGCAATGTATTATCTCAAGTCTACCTTTTACTATTTTTCCCCCAAGAAATTGGAATGGATAATAAAAAGAGAGACACTTTGTAATTCTTAGAAAGTCAGTTTGTGAAACTAACTTACATAAATTATTCTGTGGCATTTCCGGTTCAAATTCAGATTTACTACCCTCTGGGAAGATTTCTTCATATTTTTTATATTCAGTGCAGCAAGGAGATTACATCATCTGCCACAGGTCACAGAGCAAGTCTGTGCCTGGTACTTTGCACCTCCTTTTGCCATAGTAACCAGAAAACAAGTCAAGGGAAATAAGATAAGGAAAAGACAGTTCTCCTTGCATAAAGTGTAGGCACTTAAACTTTTTAGCTGAATATTCATTTTATGTTTCTTTTCTCCACAGTTATGAAATACACCAAACCTCACCTTATTTCATGCCTACCTTTAGAAGAATAATTCCTTTTATTTCTTCCTATTTTGCTGTATACATAAACCTTTTATGGAGGGTATATAACCAAAATTCTGCATAAACAAGACATCCTATGTCAAATAACCCTCAACAGGCCAAAAAACTCAATCATGAAAACACAATGAAAGCAGAGATTCATGTATAAAGTACACTCCTAACCTTTTTGCACATAAAGAACATCTGCTCTGAAGCTCCTGAAGTAACTACAGGGGTCTCTAACAGCTCAGAAGCTATCCAAAGCCACCTACATAATATGCCATTCATGGTATGCTAAAAATGTCTCAAGGTGAGGACCTACTTTTAAGTGGTCACAAAACATCAGGAACACACTGGTTGATGTAGATAGTCGTTGATGAGGTCTGTATTTTTTATTTTTGTGGGTTTTGTGTTGACATGTATATATAGGGAGTAAAACTACCCTACCAGAAAATGTCAGTGGCAAAATTTTCTTCCAATGACCTCTAAAGTAGTCATACTAGAGAAAATATGTACTTCCCATAGGCTTTTTTCCTTCATGGTGACTAGTTCTTTTTAAAACAGACTTCTCTGAAAAAGCCCCAGGTACTCATGAAAGATTCCCAGGTACCCATGACAAATATTAGTATGGTTCATGTCTGAAAAATATCTGCTGGAGACCACTCAGATCTCTTTCAAATTCCTTTAGTGCTATCTATTACTTTCCTACTGATTTTGCTTAATATATTAAAAACAAATTAGAGAGATAAACTGCATAACCTCCTCGTAGCAAAGTTATTCATATCTCTCAACCACAACATGTACTTTTGAAGATAGGTTAAAAGAAAGACAGCAAAATTACATTTCTGCTTTTCTTTACTAGATCTACAATTACTTCTGCGATTAGCAAGCTACAAATAGGTTATTTCTCCTATCATTAATTTATGCTGGGCTAAACAATTTTTTTTCCCATTAACCATATACTGAGAGGCTTATGATGCAATACACACAGACACACTACATCTGTGAAATGCAGTATCTGTGAGATGACACCTATCTCCTCCCAGTAAAACATTCTGGCTTCCCAGACCACGCTGCAGAAACTAGTTCTGCTGGATCCACCGGTCCCTTCTGAACAAGGAGAGAAATGTTTTAAGGATAACGTGAAAGGCAAATAGCGAACTCTCTTCAGATGTGTTGAATGAATGCGTAAACCCTTCAAACATGCTAGATTTTTTACTTTTTAAAATTTTTGCAAGTGACTGTACTAAGCCCCTTCTGTTGTAATAGTCTTTAAAAAGGACAAAAGACAAGACCAAAAAAACCCATGGGCTAAATTGTTTACAAGGGCAGAAATGAGTTATTCTAGTGTAAGTAACTCACGAGCAGTGACAACTACAGCAGGGCCGTGCATTCCAAAGGGCAGCCTTCATGCTTTGGTAAAGAGCCCCGGGCTGTACGCACAGCACATCGACCAAAGAGTCTGCAGACCTACCTACCTCTCCCAGCAGATGACTGTGGGAGGAAAAGGGGGAAAATACAATGTTTTCCTCAACCTGTGTAGTGGTCTACATGCTAAATTTAATTTTTAGTTAGTGTCCTGGAAAAAAAACAACAAACAACATTAGAACTACTGCTGCCACAGTCCCATTGCCCTACCTGGCCTTTCTTCTCCAAGCTAACTCTATCACACAACAAACTAAGCCAACAGCTGAGCCCACCAGCCAAGGCTGCAGTGTCTCTGTGAAAGCGTGTTTAAGAAAAGAAGGAACAGCACAGTTAGAAAGGAAGTGTTTGGTCGTGGAGCAGTCATGCTCCTGAAGGGACTCCTGCCTGCGGAGGACTCTGTGGAGCACAGGGAGAAAGAGCAGCAGAGAAAAACGCTGTGCGCCAACCTCGGCCTCCTGCTGCTTGTCCCTTTGCCGAAGGGACTGACCGTAACCTTCGGTGATAACCAGGGGGCGAGGAGAGGGCTCTGGAGCGGAAACGCAAGACGAGGTTGGAAAAGCGCCTGAGACGCAGGTTAGCCTGGAAAGGAGGAGAGGGTCT
>VZRO01001750.1:381082-393648 GCA_013397915.1 Daphoenositta chrysoptera | reverse complement strand
TCCGGCGGCGGCGGCGGCCGGAGCCCGCGGGCACGGGCGGCGGGCAGCGTGAGGGGCACCTTGTGCCGGTGGCTAAACGGGGCTTCTGACCTGTCCTCTCTGTGGAGGGGACTGAATACAAGCTTTGGAACAGAATTAAACAAAGCATTTCTACAGCTCTACTTACCGATGCCCTGATAGCTAGCAGGAAGCGGGCTTCGGTTTCTTATTTTGATGGGAAGTGAAAGATCTCTTTATCTTCCGGTGGGGAAATGTTACGTGCTTGTAAAAAGAGCAGTATGCTGTATAGTGTATGCATGAAAAAGAAAATCCTAATATAGTTGGTTATTTCTGTTGTTCGTTACTTGTTTGGGTTTCAGGTTGGTGAGGTCAGTCTATCAAGTTGGAGCATTTCTCTTCAGTGATACTGCATTGGAGCAGAGGGAACAGAAAACGCAGTTAAAAGGGATCTGGATAGCTAGTGATCCAAACCATCTGGGAGAAAGAAGTGCATAGTTTTTAAATAAGATCCCACTGCTAATGGGAAAAGTTAAAGTATTGCAAGTGGTTCTTTTATTATCGTCCAGCTTTTTGGCTACATACTGCGATACTCCTTGAACAGCTCCAAAACTGGAAGAGTATTTTGCTTCTCCCATCTGTGAAATCTCACAGAGACAAGTTTTGAACAATACTGCCTTCACTGAAGTCAGGATAGAATGATGCGGAATTCAGTATCTCCCTCCAAATTCATTTTATGACCAAAGGTTTTATTTCTACAACTGTGGTTAAAAATAAAAAAAAATAATATATAGCAGTGTGAGTAACAAGCTGAATTTTAGTGCTTGGACTCAATCATAGAGTAAGATTACCAAAGATCCCTATTGAACAGCAAGAGCCAATATGCACTTCTGAATAATCAATGTTAGACATAGGGATATAGTCGGCTTCTGTGTCATTTTAAAAGAAGATTCTTGATGTGTGTTCAATGAGGTTGCTCTTCCCAAAGCAAACCTTCATGGAAGAACAGGAGATTGCACTAGGTGGTTAGTGTATGAAGTAGCTAATTTTTGCTAGCTGTAGGGTATTGTAAAATACAAGATGTTTTTATTTAAACTCAGCTAATTTTATTTAAAATCCTTCTGTTCATTTACTTGAAAGCTGTATCCCCAGACTCATTAAGAAGAGTTTAATGAGGTAGAAATCCATTTAAAGTGAGAGGATTTTCCATATATATTTGCAATATAAATTGATTGTTAAGGAAAATGGATTTTGCTACAGTCTGAGCAAATTATAATAAGCAGATTATAGAGGGATATTAATATATAAGGATATTGATTGTTATTGAAAGCTGTGCCATTATTTATACCAGGATATGATGGAGAACATTTATTCATGCGCAAGTTTCAATACAAATGCCTGTGAAACATTGCATAGAAAAATTAGTATGACATCATTGTTTATTTATGGATTCTTGGGGGAATTATATTGTATTTTCCTTGGGAAGCCAAATAATTCTGTTACAGCTTGAATTTCTTGAATCTTACTGGTCTATTGTTAGATTAAGGGCCTCTCTTTTTATGCCAAAGGATGATAGTAAATTTGTTGGATAAATTTTAGGTGTGGATTTGGATTTGACTGTGGATTTTATATCAAAAAAAACACCTCCTGACATCTAAAGAATATAGCCATGCATAAAATATATTGGTATTTTTATCAGGTACTATATAAAGACATTTTTCTGTGTGTTTTGGATTTGACAGTTGTCCCAGAATATTTCCTGTATCTTCTCTGCTTGTTGTCACTGGATCTGAAAGTAGGTATTTTGAGAATGGTACCCAGAAGACATTTCTGGTTATTTTCAGATCATTCCTCTTTCAGAGGGGCAGATGGCAGTTTCACAAATTGCAGTGGACGTAAGTTTTTCCTTACACTTTGTGGGAATGGTCATGTGTCTGAGTTCAGAAAGTGTTTGGACAACACTCTCAGGCACATGGTATGATTCTTGGGGTGTCCTGTGCAGGGCCAGGAGTTGGACTTGAAGATCCTGATGGCTCCCTTCCAACTCAGTGTATACTGTGATTCTGTGATGTGTCAAGGGCTGGGTGGATGCTGGAAGCTCTGCCTGTGCAGGGCTGTCTCCTTGTCTTTCAGTACCAAAATGATCTCAAGTGGTTGAATTCTTCCCTAGGGATGTTTTTTGGGGGTTTCTGTTGTTACTATTAAGTTAGGTGTTGCATACCATTTGGCGGGGGCAGGAGTTGACTGGAATGTATCTGAGATGTTTTTCCTTTGTCTGTGGTGTCTGAAACATGATCAGTGGTCTTTCATGCAGCTATTGACAGAGTTGCCCCTATCTGTTTTGAAGAGAAACTATACAAAGCTTCAGTGCCGCTTAGATAGCAAAGACACAGAGTAGGTTGCTGGCAAGGGTTATATCTTGGTAGAACTACCTCTTTTGGGAGAGATGTAGCTGAAAGGCTCCAGAGTATCAAGCAAAGAATTAGATTGCAACATTTCATTTTCTCCATTGCCAAATTTGGAACTCTTTCCATGCATAGAGATTTTAAAAAAAAAAAAAACAAACCAAAAAAAACAACCAAACCAAAAAAGTTCAATCACTTAAAATCATTTAGTAAAGAATAATGGGTGGAGGCCACTAGTGGTGTGAAGGGTGAGACAGAACTGATGTTCTTGTGCCAGCTGTTAAAAGATTGCTGTAAAAAGACTCATCATCAGAGAATGGCCTGGAAATTGGAATCTGCAACAATGAATTGCAAATTTCCATCACAAGGTAAAGATATTTCCACAAAATAATTTGTAAACTGGGATTAATGTTCAAATAAAATACAATTTTAATTTGTCCATGTTGAAACAACAGGTGAATCCCTCAAACAAATCAAAAAAGATATCGTGTATCTTTAGTCCCAAGATGTTTAAACTGCCACAGGACAGCTCAGAATTTAGTGTGATTTGTTTTTGAAGTGATTTTTATGATCATATATCTTGAACTGAGTCAAGTCCTTTGCTTTTTGTTGGAGGATGACCTCTTTTTCTTCTCTTTTTCTCCCAGTTTATTTATTTGGTTTCTCTTTTATAGCTACTTGCCTTATCACAAATAGCACAAATAGGTTATCTGGCTCTTATATTTGGTGATTATTTTTTTGTAGCCTTTTTCTCAGTCTAGTTCAAGACCCAGTTTAGCTTACTGCAGCCTCAGAAATGTTAGCTGAAATGCTGATTAGCTGGAAGAGAGAAGGTACTGCTCAGCAGTGGTGTGGGTGCAGAGAGGATTAGCCGGTGGTGTTAGAATAATTGTACAGTCTGTGACACGTTATGATGACTGTATTTAGTACTGCCTTATTCAAAGTACTGTCCAGAGGTCAGGAGTATGTCTGCGTCCCAACCATCATCCTCCTTCCTCCAGAGGTATTTAAATAAGAAAAGCAAAGAGGGCATGAAGAATTTCCCTAGGAGTCAGACAAGAGAAATGAGCAGTCCTGTCAGTCAAAGACCACAATTATTGCACAATGCCTGTGCAGAGCTACCAGAAACAGCTCTTCCAGAGAAGGCATAGAGTGAAGACTATCATCTACTTTGCCTTTCAAACTGCCCCCCAGGTCTGCTTAGCATTTGAAAGAACTATTGCAGACTTCTGAGGGAAGATGACTGAGAGGAAGATGGTACTGTGGGTTTGATCTTTGTGCTTTTGCACCATACCTCTGAGGTAGGTCGTGGCTTCTTCAGCTCCAGTTCTGTAGCGTAAGAGTTGGTTCACCTCTTCCAGCAGAGCCAATTTAGTGTTCCCACAAATGTCAGAATTGTTTGCAGTGAAGGCTGGTATTCCTGTTGTCGAAGTACAGTTCTGTGATTTGAGCAGTTGATTTCATCTGTGTTTAAAGGAAGCAACAAAAATTTAATACACTGTTAAAAATAGATTACTGTTTTGTTAAGTCCTTCATACAATTACAAAACAGACACTGAAATGTGTTACAACAATCAAAAGTTAATTACATTTCTGAAAAAAAGCAGATTCAGTGTGAAAGCTGTGTCAGATACAATTACTGTTTTTTATTGTGAGAAGCAGAAATTTGGATCTATTAGAGGAAAAAAAGTAGCCAGATAGAAGACACACAATCTGCTTGCTTACTGCGATTGCCTAAAGGACGTAAGAACACTGTTAGTTTCTTTCTTGTTGGGTGCCAGGCATGTTCATTTGCCTGTGGCATTTAGCTACTCTATTTTTTGCTGCTTGGGTGTCTCCTGAACCAAATCGTTGTCTGTATGATTGACAGGCATTTATGTTAAAAGGACTTCTGTATTGTGCTCCAGTGGAATCAACAGAGCAGTGGGAGTGACCTACCTGCAGCACGTACCAGAGGGTCTCACTGTAACACGGCGGACTGGTTAGAAGCAATATGTTTGGGGTTTTTTTTTATGGTATTGAGCTAATCCTGTATGCCCACATGCTCTTTCTTGTGCAGAGCCAATCTTGATTTTCAACACCACACTCTTAATTCTGGAATTCAGAAGGAGGCTGTACAGAGTCATGAAGCTGACTCCATGAGGAGTCCCTCAAAGGTCAGCAGTTTTCTGGTTTACCATTAGGAATGGTATTGCCAGTCCAGGTTGATCCCTGCAGGTGTATCCAAATACAATTGCTTCCCCGGTCTCTTGAGTTCAGGATCTGGGTTCTACAGAGCAGGAGCACATGAAAACAGCTTGGGTGTAGGACAGTACTGACTCAGTGGTGAGGGAAGCACTGAGCACCAAGCTAGAAAAGGACAAACCTCATGGTCAGAGGGCCGGGAGCAAACAGGGCAGGAGTAGTAGGGCTCAATGACAGTCAGCAGCTGTACAGGCTGTTTGGCATCCCTAAACAAGCTCGGTAGGGCCACCCTTGACCAGTCAATGTCAGCTTCAGCTTCTTGTGCTCTGTGTGGAGCTGCTGACCATACATGGGTTCAGAGCCTGGTGCTGCTCTGGCAGGTGGGGGTCTGGTCTGCTTCAAGCCCCTGAGCTAACCCATGCCTTGCTGATGGTAGATGAGTGTTGCAAACTGGGTTCCTCCTGATGGAGGAGGTATTTATAACAGGTGCAATGAAGCACAGCTCCTACATTCTTTATTTTCCTACCATCAGGGTTGATCTGCTGCATCCAAGGTGAAAACTCTTTGACCCCTGCCATGTAAAAAGATTAAAGTCTGTTGTCCTCCCCAAGTACTGCTGCATCACTGCTCTCTTCACCTTATAAACACTTTTGCAATAGCAATTAGTTTTACAGAATGTGGTTGTGTTACTTAATCCCATTTTTTTTCAACTTCAGTGAGAAATTTTGATGATAATACGAGGATGGTGCTATAGACAAAAATGTGTCAATATCTTCTAGGAGCTGAAACTTGAGCTTCCATGTTTTCAATAGATGCCATGTGTAACATCAGAGTATTGGCATAAAGCCTCATGTTATTAAAAATGGACATGAAATGAGATGTGGCTTTTTCTGTTCCTTTCACAAACAGTATGAGAGTAATTTACTATTCTCTCTGTACCTGGAGGACTCCTTGCCTCCAGTTACTGTTGAGTATGCAGGCATAATAAGCCTGCATGTCTTTTTTTTGCATTTATATGGATGACTTTCAAAGAAAAAAGTCACCACAGCTTCAGGCCAAAAGCTTTCTCCTTCAGTCACAGCTCCTATCATTTTTTCCCCTCAGGCATACTGATCCTTAGCTAGTCAGGGAACCATGCACACAAATGATAGGTCATTAGGAAACTCTCTGAATGGTAAACCTCTGAAGTCCTCCCAAGTGCTATTTGCCATGCATCATGATAAAACTCCTGAGTTTGAGGAGGCACTAATTACATGCTTGGTCTGCCATTTATCGGTTGTTGGAGCTGTTGTTTCCAGAGCACAACAACCTCTACCGCAGCATAGTTCAATAAGATTGCCAGAGCACAGTGAGCCAAGCAGGGTTGACATATTTTGGCATTTTATTGCCTTCGATGAAAGAATATTGCATTACCACACAAATTGGTACCTCACTTTGCCGTAGTACTGCATCATATACTGGTATAGTGATGTTGGTCTATCTATGAAAAGATGATTTTCTTAAAATTATATTTTGGGAACTCATTTCCCTTAGAACAAACGGCAACTGTAAGACTTTCATTTACCATCAGCCTTTGGTTTTTGATGGTTTGTTTTAGTAATACAATAGTTTATATGTATATAATCCTTTCATTATTTTAACCCACACACATAGAAGGCCATCTTGGGGGGGAAAAGCAAATATTCAATACAGTGAGCTAAATAATAAAAGATTGTAAATTCTAATGAATATTCACGGAGTCCAACAAGATAATAAATATGTCAAGAAATGATGTGGCTTCCCGCTACAACTTCCAGTGCAGATTAACATGTTTCAAAGAGCAGTGTCAAAAATTGTTTTTCAATTTTTAATTTTCACACTTTCTCAAAGCATTGCTTTTTTAAATGCATGTTTCTGAACTCATTTAGGATGATACTAACCATAATTTAGTGTATTATTAGATACCTCAGAAGTGTTGCAATGATAGGATTTTTCACATACTTTTTGACTGGTTTATGGTTTTTTTAAGCTGCCAAAAAGTCAGTTTCTTTCTTTTACAAAAGATGCTAAATTGCTGCTACGGAGCGGAAGCAAAACACTTTATCTTCAATATTCGATGTTATAAAAGAATAGCAAAATAGTATTTGGTATAACTTTTCCTCACAAAGTTTTTTATTTCACAGATAAATCTTGGAACTGCTGGAGGCTTACATTTTTATGATTAACAGAATAAAACAATTACTCCGTAACTTGGGATATTTTAATATCAATTACAGATGTTTAATCTTTCCTTGAATACTCTGTTGCCCACAGGACAAAAATAATCATGTCTTAATAGTAACAGTCCCAGTGAGGACCACATCCAGATTAAAAAAATCCTTCATTTTGGTGCCCACAAATAAATTCCAGCACAAATATGACAAATTTTAGCTCCTGTTGCAGAAAACACAGATCTAACTAATGCACTCTGGAGCTTGGAGAATGACTCAGCTCAATTTCAGGTGAACATCTAGGCTATGTCTGTACTGAGAATCAATACCAAGAAATACTCTTGGCCATTGCAACTCTTCTTTACTCCCTGTCATAGTTTTGGCCAGGGCTTGCTCACTAGGAAAAAGATTCTGTTCCTGGTTCAGCAGTTAAGAACCAGTTAAGAACCTCTGGCTCAGTGTAAAATGTTGAAGGGTTACATCCACAGCTGAGGATTAACCAGAGGATTGTGTTCCAAGAGTCAGTGCTGCAGCTTCAGAGTGACCGAGCGCTCTGCAGCTCCACATGACAACGCTTCATACAGGCTGCACCAACACGAGAAGGGTTCTTGGATCACAGTTATTTTCAGCTGAGATTGGTCCTTGCACACCAACCTCTGGAACAGGTTGCTGTAATTGTGTAATGTGGTCATAATTGTGTAAGTGGTCCATACACACCCAAAGTTTATTGGTGCCTTCTGAAATACCTTGCACTGCTACTGCAGGGATTTGTGAGATAAGTATTGAATGGCTATGGAGCAAAAGTGAAATGGTTTAGAACGTTAACCAGATTTTAAAAATTAGTAAACACAAAAACCAGTAAAAATTGATGTAATGTTTTGTTGCTGTTGTCCCAGGGACGACGGATAAATGACATAGACTTGATCCAGGAAGAAATGCAATTATTTAATTATTTTACAGACTGGTTTATATCTCAGTTCACTTGAGTGGCTTAGGGCCATTGGTCCCTGACCATCCACCTCTCGGGCATGATTGGTGAAACCCTACAACACCCATTTCAAAACATTTTCCCAAAGAGCCATAACAAACTTGGAAAACAAGCTGCAGGTGTTAAGATAGAGAACTCATTTACAAAACCGTCTCACTGTTTCTCATGGCTTGTGTGAGAAAGACAAGGCTCTCACAGAGTACTGCAGAGAGCTGGGAGATCTCTCTGCTAAGAGCTTTTCAGCATCCACAATGTTTCAATCAGCATCATTGATCAAATAAGATTAATTTGCTACATAAAATTTGTTTAGGCTCAGGGTTCTGATGCTAACAAAAATGCTTCCTGTAAAACAAGCTTGTTACTGAGAAAAATGAATGAAGAGCAGAATTAAAATAATTTCAGAAACTGGAACTGTGAATGTCATTGTGACTCAGATCCATAGTGTCAAATTGTTTACTGAAGCTTTTAGGACAGCCACCATCTTTTTTATTCTGTATCTGTACACTGCCTAAAGCAACAGGACTCTTTCTGCCCCTGAGACTCTTATAATTACAATTTATCTCCATTACTGAAAAAAAAAGAAAAGATAGGAAAGAAGAAAAGAAAGAAAATGCCAGTCTTCCTTCAATGTTTGTAAAATATACGGCAGAGATTAGGAATAGTTTCAAAACCTTTGTTTTTATCTTCAGGTATGGAAATACTGTTAATTTCTGTTAATTCCATTCATGCAAGGAATACCTATATATGTAAGGTACCTAAGAAAAATTATGTGGCTTTGTTACAGAAGGGCATATTCAACAAAATAAATCCTTTAATTTTCTGCACCACTTTAAGGTTGGAAAAATTGCTGTAATATAAGCTGCATCTTCACTGTGATGTGACTGTTACTATAGAAAGCAATATTAACCTGAAGAACTTGATGACTGACTTCAGAAGAGTCTGGTGACAATTTAAATAATGTTTTCATCTCTTCTTGACTGTGAAGGACTGCACTGTTTAAAATTCCACAGGAAAGCAATATACAAACTAAATTGGGTCTCAATTCTTCAAGAACTTCTTCCTCATTTAGTGAAACTGAATGAAAGCAAACAATTTCTTTTTCAGTTTAAGATGTGGCAAAGCTTTCGCATTGGATGAAGCTAGTTATGTGGTCTTATATTATTGGAAATACTAATACACACAATAAAGAAAAATTAATAAATTGTTACTGTTTCTTCTGTGTTTTCTTTGTGCTTGTTAAAGGTGTTGCATTTTCAAGTACTGCCATATATAATAAACAGAAATTTCTTCTTAAGGTAATATTCTATATGAAAACTCAGGTAAACCTGCCTTGTTTTCAATGGATATTTGAAATCAAAATATGTTAAAATCCCTTGAGCCAAATTTACTTTGCAACAAGTGGGCATAACTGCCTCCATATCAGTGATGTTGACCGTGGTGTCTAAGCCTAGCAGGAAAAAGACTTCAGAAGAGAAATTCCAGGGAATGACAGAGAGGTAATATTGCGACACAGAAGGACTTTCCTCATACACGCCTGCAGTTGTTTTCTCCTCTAATGCCTGAAATTTCCTATTTACACATTTTTGAGATGTGCCTTATTGATCTATCTGGAGCCTGTTACGCCCAGGTGTGCCACCGTGCCCCTGAGTAAAAGCTCTGCCAAGCTGATGCTGGTCTGTATAGGACCAGATCAGTGTCTCAGCATTAAGTAAAGCAACCTGGAAGTTGCTTTAACTTCCATGAGGAGCATAGTGAAGATAAAGCAAAGAAGTCACACCAGTAGGCATTTTGTCTTGTATTATTATATAGTTTGTCAGCCACAGGAGAATGCTGTTTTGGCAAGAGCAGGAGAGCAGCTCTAGCACGGTCTCAGAGCTGCCAGAGGGAGGAGGTTGCAGCTATCCTGAGACACAGTGCCAGGGCTGAGCCAAGAGCTGATGCTGAGAACCCGAGGCTCATTAGCCAGGGCAGAGCCCTGAACCAAGTAATTATCACCACGCGACAAAAAAAGATAAAAAGCATCATTTTAACCTTATTTATCTTAAAGATGTGGGCTGGCCAACCAGCCAGGGGGGAAAAAGCCCCAGAATCTGAGACTCCCATGCCACACACACTCATCCTGGTATGCAGTGGTTTACCTCTGAGGATGAAGATTGCAGGCCTGCTCATGAAGCTAAAATGACCCCTTGGTTGTGAAGAATCTTTCTTTTGCCATTCTTTAATATAATTTCTAGTTCGAATTGTGACTGAAATAAATGGCTTGTATGAGAAAGAGTTTGCAGTTACTATATTATTAATGTGGTACTATGCAGACACCCAGAAATGAGAATGGATACTCTTTTTTTTTTTTTGAGCTACTTACATCCTACTGCACACAAACGAACCTAATTATCTACCAAGTCATTTTTCAAATGTTATTTCATTTTTAAATTTTTGGCAAGAAATCTTTCCTAGCTATATCTGGATACCCTTAATTGATTTTGGGTAGAGAAAGAATATATTTAAACACAAGACAATCTAATTTCAGACCAAAATCAGTTCTATTTTTATCATGTTATTGTTTAGGCTGAATAGTAATTTAGAGTCTATGAAACATTTTCCTACATTTACTTAGAGAAAACGTTATCAATTTGCATTAAAATTAAATATTGTGTCTTTCATTTTGTTAAACTTTTGAAAAGTCCAAAGTGGAATTTTCTGAAAGATGCCGAGATTACCTGTAGTTTTCCATCAAGACTCAAGTCTGGCAGTAAAAACTTTGTTAATTTTTGGTTGCATTTTCCTAGACTCATATTTTACCACTGTATGTGGACTGCAATAATACATCAGGCAAACAACACAGAGCAGTATTTTCAAATGTTAAAAATTAAATAGGAAGCCAAGAGCAATTGTGAGAAGTGTATAATACATAAAACTGTCTTCACAATTAGTAGAGATAGAAACACTACTCGATCAAACTGCAGTGTATTTCACTAAAATCAAGGCATTTTGGAAATGTCTGCTATATTGGTGAGCAAATTTTTTCCCTTTCTAATGGCCAAATACTATTTTTCATACTCGTATTCAATACAACCTACTGCCATGTTAGCTACCCTACTAACAGGGTAGTTAACAAACCAGTGCTAAAAGAAATTATTAAAACTAAAAATATTGAGGATTGTTAGCTCAATTTTAGTTTGTGCTAGATCAGCTTTACAAAACCCCACAAAAATATCTGAGTATTATTCTGGTCAGTGTTGGAGCTATTCTCAAAATGAAGAAGTGTATCATACATTTTCGCCATGTCCTTTTCTTTGTAAAGACCTTGAAGGGATGCGTATCTCAAGTGTGTGCCTACCCGTGACCCCGCAGTACCGATTCCATTGATGTGACATGCACAGGATTTTGCACTTTAACACTGCCTACAACTGCTCACGGTAGAAAAAACAATTATGCAAATTTCCTGCAATGCAAAAAATAACATGGTTTCCAGAGGCAGTGAAAAAAAAGCCATGGAGGCACGTCTATATCACAGTTTCAAAATAAAGTGGCTTGTTAGTTTTCAGTATTCTTTTCCAGTTTGGCTTGACAGTAGGGTAAATTATTGGGAAATGATTTGACCTCTTCCGGCGTCTGTGTTGGTTATGCAAAATATGCTCATGTGGGTATTTCAAAAACGTAGGTTGAATGAGAATCACTTCAAGGATAGGAAAATAATATATTTTTAGCATTGTAATTTATGTGTTGTAACTGAGCACCTGAATATGCCTTTGGAAATGGGGTTTAGCAAAATGCTAGATAAAATGCTTTAATATAATTTAAAAAGCAACATTTGAAATGATGAAAATTCTGCTCACTGTGAAAGAGAGGAAATGTTTATAATAACATTTTAAACTGATGTAAAATCCTTTGATCCATTACATATTACAACACATACCAACAAAAGATACTAGACAGTGTAGACACACTGTATTTTATATTTGCAAACTAATGACCTGAAAGTGCTAAGATCTGAATTATTTCTATAATACCACTTGGCTGAATAGGGACTATTCATGGAATTTTAAGAGCAAATCATATCAGACCAATCTAATTTCCTTCCACAACGTAGTTACAAGGCTTGTAGGTGGGAGAGAAGCAGTAGATGATCTGTGTCTTAAAACTTTAAGCAAATCTCACATGACGTAAGGAACAGAAATGGGTTTTGATGAACTTTTACTGAGTGAGGGTACATTGGATGGAAAATCAAAACTATCACCAGAACAACGATCAGTTCCAAACAATAGGACAAGAGGCACTGGGCAGAAACTGATGCACAGGAAGTTCCACCTGAATATGAGGAAGAACAACTTTGTTGTGCAGGTGACTGAGCACTGGAACAGATTGCCCAGAGAGGGTGTGGAGTCTCCCTCACTGGAAATATTTAAGAACCACCTGGATGCAGTCTTGTGCCACGTGCTCTAGGATGACCCTGCTTGAGCAGGGAGACTGGACCAGATGATCCACAGTGGTGGCCTTCCAACTTGACTAATTCTGTGATTCTGTGCTTTAGTATTATTAAAACAACCCAACCAACCAAAAAATCCAAATTAAAATAACAAAAAAAACCCCAAAAAGGTGGCATCTGTCTCGGCTACAGATCTCTTTGGTCTTTCACCTAATGATCCAAAGGAGGAAATGGGATATATTTATTGTACTTGTAGAGGACACAAACCAAGACGGGACCAAGCTCTTGCCCAACCATTTTGCGGGCCAAGATGAGAATTCAGAAGTGTTAAAAACGAAGTACAGTCACCTGCTAAATTTAAAGGTTTTTAATAAAGAA